>JAUIRK010000027.1:0-26144 GCA_030549495.1 Nectonema munidae | reverse complement strand
TTACTACTTAAAATTTTGATTACATTCACAAAATTAACACCAAAATTATAGATGGCGTTAATCTAATATTGTATACGGGCACTTTAAAATATAAACCTTTGAAAAAATTTTATATTAGAAACTAAGTAAAAAAATAGAATTAAATTTTATTTATTTTTTTATAAAAGAGTAATAAAAAAACTTTTCATATACAACTTGAGCAGGCAGTTTTTGAATGGTTCTTGCAGATGAAACGAGAACACTTAGAACAAGTTCTTGTTGTTTTATTTCTTTTATTCAAACATATATAGCAAGCCCCTCTTTTTGAACTTGATTCTTCATTTGTATCATCTTTATATCCATAAAAAGATAATAAAAACTTAATTTGTATAGGAAGTTCAAGAATTGTTGCTCTCACTTTCATGCATTCTTCAGCCAGACGAAAACAAAGATTTTTTTATAAAAAAATTTCTACCACTTTGTTTAGAGTTAGGAAAATTTTCGGGTAAGTTGTATCGTGATACAATCCATGTGTTAAGACAAGTAATGTCTAAATAATTACAGAATGCTGCTAAAGGCCATCTTCTACATGGTTTGTCTGATCTGTAGTTTCTTATCATCCTATTAGCAGCATCTACCCCTGATTTAAATTTGTTGTAGTAAAGTAAACTTACAGGTTTAGAATGTTCTCCCATTGTTTTTATGTTGGGACGATAAAACGTAAACTACTTTAAAGTTTTTTCTAGCATGTCTCCTAGGTATGTAAGCACTAAGAGAGGCATAGTCCGAATAAACTGTTTTACTTTCGCATTCAGCAAGTTTTAAGGTCTTGAGATAATCAGCTTTCAATATTCTTGGGATGAATCTTTTGTTCCCGTTTACAGTACCACATAGAGTTATATCCTTTGTTTGACACCAAACTACTAAATCATGGCTGGTAAAAAATCTATCTGTGAAAATACCACATCCAGAAGAGACTTGAGTATCTTCAATAAGCATTTTACAAATATTTATGGCTGAAAAATAAGTACGATCTGACAGACCAGAAATATAAATTTCTGGCATCAAACAGTAATAATACTCAGCATCGTTTATATGATAATATTTCAGGCCATAGTGACCCGGCTTTTTAGGATCATATATTTTCAACGGACAACGTCCCCTAAAGCTGACAAGTTGTTTATCTATAGTTAAGTGTGAGTGAGGTGTCCAGTAAAATGAAAAAACCTTACGAAAATGATCATGTATTTTTCTTATTGGACTTAACTTATCATTTTTATCTCTTTCACTTTTATCATCAAATGTAATAAAAATATGTATAAGTGTAAACATATTTCTGCCTATGCACGCTCTTAAAAAGGGATTTCCATGAGAAGAAAAAAGATCTGATATTTTAACCTTCTGGTCACCGTTTTGCCCAACATAGAGTAATGAAGAAAAATATGAAAGCAAATGAAAGATCTGAAAATTTTGATAGTACGTCTTTAAATTCAAGTGTTTAGGCTTAGGAGACCTAAAATATTTAGTCTTACTACATAAAATAATTAAAAAGAAAAAACTTACGCGTAGTTTTTCCCCATCTTGTTCAAAGTCATCTCATAAATATATGTGATCAAATTGACGTCAAAGAACAATTTAAATATTTCTAAAATGTCTTTCGTTCTTTTCATTGTTCCCTTAGGGCCAGGTGGATCTCTTATGGTGTTTCTTATATTTGTCCTAGGAGTTCTGCCAAAGATTGAAGAACTTGATTCCCATGAAAAAATAGTCTTGTCAGGCGCAATTAAACTAACGTCAATAACTTCTGTAGTCTCTGAACATGAGGATTCAGAACTTGAAAAAGAACTTACATCAGAGTCAGATTCGGAGAAACTCAAATCAACAGATGAGGAGGAAGCAGAAGAACTCATACACAATTTTGAAAAGAGGAAAAACAATGAGGGAAAACGAAAGAAAGAAAAACAGGAGAAACCGCAATGGGAAAGCAAACGAGATCAAACGAGAAAAAAACAATAGGAATGAAGAAAGCAGAATTGTATGGAATGAAACTATAAATTCAATCCAATAACGAAAGAATCAATAATTATGATTGAATATTGGCTTGAGTTGAAAACAATATAAGAAAGCAAACGCAGATAGAAATGAAAAATGTAAACTGAGATGGATTGTTTTGAAATATGGATAAACAACAACTGGTAGATAAATATTGAATTATATACATTCTAATCATATTATATACCATGCTTCAAGCATAAAATATAAAGAGAATCGTATGATTGTTTATCATTTTATGGTAAATATTCACATGAGAAACTCATGATTGAGCGTGGTTAGATGGTGTAGTATTTTCATAGATAAATGAACTATGAGCAGCTTGGCAGAGTAGATATAAATAAAACTTTTCGTTGAGAGAGAGGAATACCTAATTTTCTCTCATTGTCGGACATGAAAATCATTTTTTCTCAAAATATGAAGGAAAAAAAACCCAATTTTTATGATGATAATAGGGCAAGATTTAGTTATCCAACGTACTTGATAAGTTTAGTCCTTATCCAGTTTCTTAGTTAACTTAAAAAAATAGGAAAGCTGAATTTGAATTAAGTTTTATAAAGGATTTTGAGTACCTTTTACCAAATACGTGCATTTCGATTTATGGAATCATTTAAAATATAGATGGCGTTAAATCAAAATTTTTAAAAGTAGAGAAAGTTTGTAAATATAAGTTTTCTAATGAATTTAGATTCTCTATTCACATAAAAATTAATATTAAGTCAAGTTGAATTTTATTTAATAATAACAAAACAATCTAGTTCATTGTTTACAATTATTCGAATTTACTTTATTCAATTTTTATTTCCTAAGTATATATTTAAAATTTACCCAAATATGTTCTTTATTTACAAATAAGAACTTGAAATTAAAAATAATATTAAATAAATGAAATAAAAAGATACACAGATATTTAAGTTTGAACGAGCGCTGGTAATAATAGAGTATTGTTATATATTTTTATGTCACCCATTTTCTTGCCAGGCCACACATATTAGTAATTATTTAAATTAAAAAATTATTTTGTGTTTTCTTACTATTATAAATTAATTATATTATTATTTACAAATAATTATTATATTTTAAGTTATTATTATAATATAAACAATTTTAATTAAAAAAAATAGATTAATTTTATTTATATTAGTTTTAATAGTATAATTTTATTTATATAGATTTATAATTTATATTAGTTTTATCCTAAGAATAATTCTTCTATGCATATTTAACTTATTCTTTGAATATTTAAATTTGTTTTCATCTGTTGGGTATTATTTGGGTAAAAAGTCTCACCCCTTATCTATGGATTGTTGTTGGTTTGGGGAGTAACTAATTTGTGCCAACTAGGGTATTTTGTGCCAACTACGTGAAAAATATAGTTTTCTTCAAAAAAATTTGGAAATAAGTTTAAACCATAGTAAATAAGATTTTCTAAAAGTTTTATCATAAATCTTCAAGTAGATTTTTTTTAATTCGATAAAATCTCTTTTTTCTAGTTTTTTTATTTTATCCGACATGTTTTTTAAATTATTTATCAATCTTTTCAAGACTATTCTTTCAAAGAAAAATGAACATTTAATTTTTAAAAGGAATTCAAACTAAAGCAAAAGAAATTACAAAGTTAACTTTTTTTCTTTATTATTAATATCTGTTTTTAATTCGCGTGTTTATTTTAAATTAGTTAAGTACTTTTTAATTAAATTTGTAATGTAAGGGGCGAGAGTAATGTTTGGCTCGATGCCTGCTTGAATTCAATCGGGCACCAAAGCTTTCTTGCTCTTAATTTCACATTAGATTTGGAATTATCACTTCTCGATAAAAACGTATTATTGAAAACTATTGAAGATTATTATTTTTATGGCAATATACTTCGATTTTAAAAATCGCTTATAAAATTTTTGAATTTTTTATTCATTTATTTTTACTTTAATTATATCAGCATTTCTTATTTTATCGTTCTCTTCCAAGTTATAACAATCAAGATCTGAATATTTACGAATGAAAAAATATTCTATTAACTCTTATATTTAGCATCCACATACAAAATACATTTTAATTCTAAAGAATATATACCATTTCATAAAAATTTAATTTTTCGCTCAAACTAACAAACAATCTTCATAACAATTTTCACAGGTCATAATCTAAATTGACAAAATCCCAACTTTTTAAATTCTTTTCATAAAATTAATAATGAAAACTTTTCAAATATATATAGTCAAAAATAATATGATACCCAAAATATTTTCATGCATGGATATTAGTTTATTTTTGATAATTTTTTTGTTCCCACTATGATGAGACGGGATTCTTTTCAAATATTTTTCTCTTACATTATTTCACAAAGTATTAAATTTAAAAATTAATTTTGTTTATTTAATTTGTATAATATTAAATTATTTTTAAGAACAGCCATCTTTTCTCTCTTCCTTTCTCGATGGATATATTTATACAAAATTCTCACAGTTTTCCGAAATTTCGAAGCTTGATACTATAACAAATATTGATTTCTAAAAGATTGTAAAAGATATGTTTACATCTACTGCTACAGTGATTTTTATTGATGAATTAAAATTTAATAAATATATTTTTTTTTGAATTTCTTATTTTTTAGCTAGAGTTTGATCCCAAAATGATTTTGAGGGCCACTTTTTAATACCTGAAAACTTGGTAGAAATGGAAAACATGCACAAAAATCCATTGAAAAAAATTGAAAATATTATATCCGACTCTACATTGACTCATAAAAAATTCAGGGCATGTTTCTTTTTATCTTTAGTAATTTTCCGTATAAAAAAATAAATTTTTTATACATTCAAAAGTTCCAATCCCAAGAAAGAGATCTTGTCTGAAATAGTTTTTAAATCACAGGCAAATAATTTTTTCTCATAATTACGGGCCAGTTAAAGGCCTATACTAGATCTGGGTTCTACAAATCAGTTCAATGCAACTTTATCCACATTTGGATTTTAGCAATACTTGTTCTGTCTTTTGGAAGCATTAAAACTAAAAATTTTATCTTCAATAAACTGTTCAAATATAGAAACTGATGTTATACTTTTATGAATAAAAATTTTTTATATTCTTTTTTATTTCATTTTCCGTAAAATCAAAATAAAATAATTTATATTGATTAAAATATCTTTTTAGTTTCAAAAAAACCTGAGTACTGAAGTTTCTTAATTTATCAATGTCATATTTTATATTTTTTGATATCATAATTATACGCCTAAACATTATGCATTCAAAGACCTTGCTTATTTCCAACAATTATTGCAAAATAAAAGCAATCTCGACAGGAATTATTGCAAAATAAAATCAGTTCAAAAAGTATCACCAGAAAATACTATTAAGTTGAATTTTTAGTGAAATAAAATAAAATATGCCTTTTTTAGCTCATTTATGCTAAAATTTTATAAGAACTGTAAAAGCCTGAAATTAACAAAATAAAAGTTTTCTAAAATATAAATCAAATAAAATTTTGCTAAAGTAAAACAAGATTCAAATTTCATTATGTTTATTTGAAAAGAAATTGAATGATGAAGAGAATTAAGTGATATCAAAATTATATATTTATAATATTTATGTGCTAATCTTGAATGTAACGAAAGGATTTTTCAATTAATGCCGAAAGTATCAAAAAGATTAATTAACAAATATGAGAGATGAAATAAAAATTAATTCATGTCAATAAATTTTTATTTAATACAAAATTTTGTTAAAAAAGAGAAAATTTGTGTATTTATATGAGGATGCGCAAAGTCAAGATGAACGTTTTTGTTGTTAGTATAGAAATGCTTATTATACGAGAGCATATTTTTGACATGCATGTTAGATCGCATTATTTTTAGGTTTAAAAGAGAATCCAATATGGTAAAACATTTTGCAAAACATTACAAGAGATCCAATCCTTTTAAATTTCACTTAGTTAGTTTCTCTCATTTTAATTCTCAAAAAATTACCAAATTGAAAGAGGTCATACACGGATTCGGCAACATTATCCGATTAGCTTATAGCAAATATGAAGAATTTTTTTATGTTTAGGAAAAATAGAATTTTTTTCTCGCACATTAATAATTCTTTATATGGATTCGTTCTTTTAAGTTAAATGTTTTAAAAAAAATTTGATAAGTTCTGTTTTCCAAATATAGAAAATTTTTATAATCAAACTTTTCAAAATTTTATTGTTTTTCAATCAACATATAATAAAGAACATTTAAAAAATTTTATATAAAAAATTGAACATATTAAAATTAAACTTTTATATTGAAGTTATATCACTTGGTTTTGGCTGACTTGCGCATAGAAAACTACATTTGCTGAGTTAGTGCTTTATAATTGTCTTAAATAAAAAAGTCATTAAGGAAAATGAATAGTATTAAAGCTTTACCTTATTTGATGTTTTTTTTTTAAGGCTGAATGTTTTTCTTCCTGGTTTTGAAGCAATATTTGAACTTTTTTTACTATAAGCTGTCTGTTTGTTGAAACTATTAATCCCTTGTCATGGTTAATTGCGGTTTTTGGTGGTTCAATATCTAAAATTTTTTGGAAGTATTCTTCTCTTTCTTTTTTGTTCATTTGATCCCACTCGGATTTTGATTTTTGATAGAAATTACATTCATCTGATATTTTTAAATTTCCATAACCATAAAGGGAACATCTTATCACGTTTTCTTGATATCTTACTTCGGTATACAGGCTTTCAATTAAATCTAGTATCTTTTTACTCTTCCATTCTGTTTGATTTGAGTACATGGTTCATCGATTCACAATTATTATTTTTCCATTTATCTGGCAAATATTTGTAATTGTGTTTAGGGATAAAAAGATGATTTTTAATTACAGGTAATAATCTTTCAGTTAAATAAGTTCCAAATTTTTTTCTCGTATATTTTTTATCACTAAACTTTTCTTTGAATTAAAATCTAAAATATTGGCAGAATCAACTAAACCTGAATTACCAAAAATTGAATTAACGAATGCCATGGTTTCTCTATGATTCATGCCAATTTTATTTTTAGATACCTTTGTATATTTTTTTCTAAATGTCTTTGGCAATATATGAGAGTAGTATGTGGAAAAAAATGTTTAATAGCCTTAACTAAAGCTTTTTCTTCGTCACTACCTATGATTAAATTATCTGTAGTAAGTTCAAAGTTGAAATCCTGGTTCAATATAAGTGATAAATGAGAGAAAAATTTTGAATATGATTCAAACTTTCCATCCCAATGTAAATATATGGGACCAAGGAAAATAGGTACAACATTCTTTACTTTTCTTTTGAGATTTTTGTTGTCAAAAACTGTGACGGTAACGAAGCAATGGCTTCCTAAAATGTTCAACCCAGATTTGATAGATTTGCTTAGATGTAATAGCTGATTTTGGGTATAACAAATTATATTAGGAAGTCCATTAGTATTAAGAGTCATTTCTTTCAAAAATGGGTGTCCAGTTGTTAGCATACATATTATACTTTGTATATTATCGGCGATATTGTTATTATATGCATGTAACGAATTTTTTTCCAGATATATATTTAATATTTCTTAGGACTTTTGAGGTTCTAGGTATATCCTTTTGAGATTCAAGCATTTTAGAATAAATTTTTTTACATGATTTTGTTTTTTTTCAATTGTTCCAATACACGATCCTTTATTGCTAGATTGGTTCTCACATATTCTTGAGTATGCATTTTTAAATTTCCATGATGAGAACGTTCTAAAGGCCTCGTTCCAATATGCTCTCTTAAATAAATATCTGCACCTTTCTCAATCCAAGAAATTCTTCTTTTAAAAAGATCCTTGCGTTTTAATTCTTCATAATAATGCACCAATGTAATAATTTTTGCATTATCCGGCTCTGGATTCATTGAAATAAAATTTTTGTTCTTTATATATCCAAAAAGTTCCTTATTTTTTTTAATAAACAACAATTCATTATTCAAGTTTAAAAAATACACCTTTTTCTGTGTAGTTTTAGTCCAAACTCCGAAGTTATCAAAGAAAGTTCTTTGACCATTTTTATCTTTATGAATTATTTTTGTTTTAAAATAAACATTTTCTATAAAATAGTCTAGAATAACGCCGGAATAACAGAAATCAGAAGAAAAGAGCTCGTTTATAATTACTCTGCTAGATAAAAATTTGTTACTTAATGATTTCAGTTGTTTTCCATTAAATTCAGTGCTGTCTTCATTAGAGGCAAGATAGGTATGGTCTTTTAAGGGAGAAGGTGTTATTTTATTATTAAAAATGCTGTGAATCGCGCTTTGGCTTAGTTTTCATTTCATTGCTGTACTCATTTTGAGTGGAAATCAGCAAAACTTAATATTAATATCTTAATCTTACAAACTTAGAATTAATAGCAGACAAGTTTTACAATAAGACAGGAAAAAGTTAAGCAATATTTATTTATTATTATAAGAAAAAATCGATGTAATATCTACTCGGTTAAAATAAACAAAATGCAGATAAGTAACACCCAAATCAGTTTGCAGGATATAAGGGCATCGGCTGTAGTACAAACAAGGACGTAAAATTGTGCGAATTTTGATATTTTCGCAACGACTGAATTAAAGTGTTGTCCATGAGAAATGAGTCCTAAATAATTAAAAGAAGGAATTTAATGACAAAATAATCGGACTGTATAACAAGATTTATAAATTTAGAAAACAACATAAACTTCCATTTGCTTACTTTTAACATTTACTTTTTATTAAAGGCAGTGGTATATAAGTTATTGATTTATATTTGAAGAAAGCACCTATATGGTATACGTATAATATAGAAAGACAAAAATGTAAAACAGAAGTAATGTGATTTATTAAGATAAAAAGAAGAAAGATTTCAAATTGTTTCTAGAAGTAAACCCAAGTTGATGCCCTAAGACGAGTAATACTCAAAAAAGAAATGCAGATATTATTTTTTGAACGGTTTAGGGCTTTAGAACGAAACCTAAGTCGTTGTAGTTTGAAGAGAAGAAAAAATATATACTCAATCAAACAATTTAGTAGAATCTAGATAAATAGAAATATGTATGTTAACACACACGTTATGAATATATAAAGTATGCTTAGTATTGCCATTTCAGTGAAGGACCAAGCTATTAAAATCTAACTGATTGGGAATATAATTGTAAGTTTTTCAACAAAATCAAATATGTTAATTAAATATTTTTTTATCAAGTATTACAAATGCACTTTTTTACGAGTATTTATTTAAGGAATATGTCAGTGTTCTTAAAACTACTTTCTTAAGTCAAACAAAAGAAAAGAAGAGAAAAGGAAAAGAAAAGAATGAGTAGGATACCAATGTTCTCAACAGAGTAAATATAAAGATGATAATATGAAACATGCTAATTAATATAGGATCTATCAATGGTTTGTATGTGAAACTGTATATTATTAACACATTATGTTTACTATTATGTGTATATATAAGATATATAGAAAAGCATAGCTGGCTTGGTACAATATGTCTATAACTTAAAATTAAATCTATAAGAATTAAAAAGGAAAACTATTAAAAGTGAAGAACACAAAATACTTTCTCAAATATAATTTTTTAAAACTAGATACTTTATTAAAAGTAAAAACTAGATTTTAAAATACATTGTTATAAAAGAAATAAATACTTTTATATTCTTCCTTGGCCCTTTTAAAAATTAAATGTTAAAAAAAGTTGTCTTGAAAAGATTGATAAATAACTTAAAAAACATGCCGGATAAAATAAAAAAACTAGAAAAAAGTGATTTTATCGAATTAAAAAAAATCTACTTGAAGATTCATGATGAAACTTTTAGAAAATCTTATTTACTATGGTTTAAACTTATTTCTAAATTTTTTTGAAGAAAACTACATTTTTCACGTAGTTGGCACAAAATACCCTAGTTGGCACAAATTAGTTACTCCCGTTGGTTTGAATTCATAGACGAGCAAAATGACTTATTAAAATGAACCAAAAGAGCCCTAACTTTAAAGGAGCAATCATAATTAAGATGCTATATAGGCAAACATTTTGAATTATCGTTAAAAATATAAAATTGAGCGCAAAAAGATAAATCGTTTTCTAGGCATAAGATTAACGATAAAAGCAACTCTCATGATATCAGAAGTAGACCAGTAATCTTTTATTTTGGGTAATTTGTGATATTCCATATTCCTAGTATGCAAAAATTCCTTATTAATTACTTTTCCAAAGATTCCTTTTTGAATTTTTCCACTTTAAATTTATCTTGCCCCATTCACGAAAACTTAAAGAATATATAGGAACTTTCGCAATCTTATTCCAATTTAAATTCATACAAAAAGTAACCTATAACACCGACAACACAATATTTCTCTATTTAACTTGAGAATTAGCCCCCTTGCTTTTTCCTGAAAGATTGCAAATTCAAAATTATCACGTGAACCTACTAAATGATTGATTGCGAATCTGATCGTGATATTTATTTTTTATAAAAGTCAATCAAACTTGTCAAAAATTGATTGATATTTGAGGGCTCAACTAAAAAAAGAAACTTTTAGTTTGGTATAGAAATTTTTTTACACATATATACCCATTTTCAAGTGTGCTGAACACGATGGTTACATTTATTTTTTTTAAAAATCAACCAAACCTGTCAAAAATTGATAGATATATGACAGCTCAACTAAAAAAATAAACTTTTAGTTTAAATGGTTATACAAAGTTTTTTTTACACATATATACCCATTTTCAAGTGTGCTGAACACAATAGTCATGTTTATTTTTTTTGAAAATCAACCAAACCTGTCAAAAAATTGATTTATATATGACAGCTCAACTGAAAAAGAAACTTTTTGTTTAAATGGTTATACAAAGTTTTCTATTTATATACACCCGTTTTCATGTATGCTGAATACGATGGTCATGTTTATTTTTTTTTAAAAATGAATCAAACTTGTCAAAAATTGATTAATATATGACAGCTCAACTAAAAAAAGAAACTTTTAGTTTAAATGGGTATACAAAGTTTTTTACACATATATAGTATACACCCATTTTCAAGTGTGCTGAACACGATGGTCACGTTAATTTTTTTAAAAATCAACCAAATCTGTCAAAAAATTGATTGATATATTACAGCTCAATTCAAAAAAGATAATTTTAGATTTAATGCTTATACAAAGTTTTTTATATATACCCATTTTCATGTATGCTGAATACCATGGTCACGTTTATTTTTAAAAAAAAATCATTCAAACCTATCAAAAAATGGATTGATATATAACAGCTCAACAAAAAAAGAAACTTTTAGTTGGTATACAAAGTTTTTTGCACATATATACCCATTTTCAATCTTGCTGAACACGATAGTCACGTTAATTTTTTTTTAAAAATCAACCAAATCTGTCAAAAAATTGATTGACATATAACAGCCCAACTGGAAAAATTAATTCTTTATTTAGGTAGTTATAAAATTTTTTTTTTAACATTTTTGATTAATTTGTGAATTTTTTAAAATCGTGGTATGTTTGCGGTCAGATATATTATTTTAATTATAACTACGGTCGCTGGCTTATACCCGATGAATCACTTACTTTAAGCGAAACTTTGTATGCTAGTCGTATTGGTATTCATTTTAATGTATTTAATCCAAAAAAGTCTTCAAAATACAGTTTATTTTCAAATCTATAAATTCAGTAAGATATGTATATATTCCATGTTTGCTATTCAGGAAAACCACAAAGTGGAGAAGGATAATATTATGTTCCTGGGTCATCGGCTATCGTAAAATCAATGGTTTCACGATTGACTGCATATTTATCTTTGAGAGGTAGAAATTTAACCATTGGCCGTTTGTATACCTCTATAGAGCTAGCTGATTGGCTGTATAAAAAAGGATTAACTATAGTCGGTACAATAGACACAAGAAGAAAAGATATTCCGCAAAGTATAAAAGTTTAGATAATAGAGATGAATTTTCTTATAAGTTTTGCCGGGATATAGATAATTTTTATCAATTCATACTTTTATAGTATTTTCTAAACCAAACTGAAAGAAAAATGTATTAGTTTTGACTTCCAGACCTCCCATTTCAGGAATTACAGTAGACGATGAAAAAAGTAAACCTGCAATTTTTAAACAGTACGATTTTTCCAAAAGTGGAACGAATATAGTCGATCAGAGAATAAGAAATTATTCCACAAATAGAAAAAAAATGGACAGTAACTGCTTTTTCTTATCTATTAGATACTGCAAGAGTAAATGCAGGTATTATTTTTGCTTTTAATAATGAGAAAACCCCAAGAAATGTAAATTCATTAAGCTTAGGAGTAGAACTAGCAAAAAATTTGATTCTCCCATATCTTTATTCAAGGAAAAAAATAGTTACATATTTATTATAACAGGTGAGAAGATTCAAAAATCAATAGCTTCTTTGCCCGAGTCAACTGTTAGAGGCAGGTGCACGGTATGCCTTGAGGAAGTTTAAGGAACCGAGCCAAATTTTCGAATAAAGTTTTTCTCTTTTTTTAAAACTATTTTTATTTTACTTGACAGTTTTTAATAAAGGAGATCATTCACTTTTTTTTCAAATACTGTGAGCATTTATTAAATAAAATAGCAAATTTTATGCAGAAAATTCATGTTGAGGTGAAAATATTTTTCATTTTTGAGAAACGATACGACAACCAAATGATTAGATATAAAAAAACGATCAAATTTTTATTATAAATAAATTATGTTTCAACTTTATCATCTTGGTTCATTTGTATATTGTTTGATTATACGTATAAAACTTTCTCAAAATGGTCAAACACGAAACTTATTTAAATTGACCGATTCAGCTTGTTTCGAGATATTGAAACGAACTGTCTTTCTCCTTCAAATAAAATGATGCGCATCAAAATATGCCTCTACAGAGTACTTGTTTTGTATTTAATTAATTTCATTAAAAAAAATCACCTCATTGAATTCGGTATAAAAACCCATTTTTAGTTCTATATCATTTTCAGTTATATTTTCTTTTTTTTGCAATTTTGTTTTGCCTACTTATAATTTTATTTGCTGTGACAAAATAAATTACATATATAGCTACGTATAACTATTTAATCATGAAGTCCTTTATTTCAGTCGAAGTGTCATATGTCAATCATTTTTTGACAAGTATGATTAATTTTTATAAAAAATAAACATCACTGTTGGATTCAGCCTACTTGAAAATGGGTACATATGTGTAAAACACCTGATTTGGAAATTTGATCTACGCTTACAAGTATTTTCAAATTCTAAATCCAAAAACAATCTAAAATTGGAATCGTTGATTTGTTATAAAAATGTGTGTTTTCATGTAAAATTTGAATGAATGTTTCCGTAGTCAGATTTTAGATGTAAACCGCAAGTTTTGTTTTTGGGAACAATTTTTAGAAGTGAACCACAAATTTATTTTACACTTATAGGTAATTTTGAATCCAAATGCAAAAACAATCTATAAATGAAATTGTTGATTTGATATGAAAATGCGTTTATTCCATGTAAAATTTGAATGAATGTTCTCGAAGACAGATTTTAGAAATAAACCGCAACTTTGTTTTCACACTTATAAGTATTTTGAAATCCAAATGCAAAAATAATCTATAAATGAAATTGTCATTGTTGATTTGATATGAAAATGTGTATATTTCATGTAAAATTTGAATGAATGTTCTAAAAGACAGATTTTAGAAATAAACCGCAACTTTGTTATACACTTATAAATATTTTGAAATCCAAATGCAAAAATAATCTATAAATGAAATTGGCATTGTTGAGATTTGTTATAATAATGTGTATATTCCATGTAATATTTGAATGAATGCTTTCAGAAACAGATTTTACACACTTATAGGTATTTTCAATTTTTAAATTCAAAAAATGAAATCAGCATGCCCGATTTGATATTAAAATATATTTCATGTAAAATTTGAAGGTATATTTTATTAGATATATTTCTCATCAATGAAAATTTGATTGACATTTCCCAAAAAGCAACCATGATTTTGAAAAAATTTAAACTAAAAAGTGTTATGTGTTCAAAACCTTATATATTTATAAATTTTTAAACGAGTATATAATATAAAACCAAAGTTATAAGCTTAACTAGAGATACCGTCAGAATTTTGCTGAAAAAGTTTAACTTTTGATTTTGATTGACAGATTTAGGCATGAAAAGGTCATTCAACTGCCATGAAAATGGTATCAAAAGATGCAGCTATCAATTTTAGGAAATATCACGAAGTATGGTAGCAAAAGATGCATCCAATTTGGTACAAGAGAAATTTTAGCTGAGGGGACAGGAGCTAAAATAGTCACTGATAGCGTTAAATTAAAAATAAGACAAAAGAAAAGGAAGCGATTTTAACGGTAGTACTTCATTAAAATTGATAGCTTTGCTAGCTAGATAAAATATCATCTTACTTTACGTATTAATTAGAGACTCGAAGGATGAGAATCATAAAATCAATGAGATTTTATCCATAGCATATCACATTTTCATATTTCAGGCATCTATTTACTGTCGTGGACAATAGGGACACATATGTTCCCATATATTAATCCAAGTAGGTTTGTCACAAATTTACCGAAATGAAATTCCCTGATAAATCTTCGCAATTTTCCCTGATTCAAAATCAAATATGCTTTTTACCCTCGATTTACCGCCATCTCCGGAACGATAGAAAATATGGCTTTAAAGCCAGGGTGGCGTTAAATTGAGGGAGTTTAATTTTAGTTCATAAAACTATTCTATATTTGACTTTCACCCATATATTATGTTATCTATATAATAACTTACAACTTAACAAAAAATTTTTAAAAATTAAAGTTCCTTATATGATGAGCGAAAATAATGATGATATGAATGAATAGTGACAATCGGAAAAATGAGCGATGACAACGATTAAAATCAAATTAATAAACAAATGATGATTATATCTGAAAAAAATATTGCAGTTCATTCATAATTGCACGATTTATGAAACAGGTCACTGGCGGATTTAAAGGGGGCGGAACCGGCGTATGCCCCCCTAAAATTTCATTGCTAATTGCTTGAAAAGTTTTCTTGATCAAACAATGAATAATTCTTTTTGTAGAACTCAAATATGATGATTTTTGCAACTCGTTTTTTAGATTCAATCTTTCTCCAAAGTGAGAAGCCCTAAAATATTTTTTATGTTTGAATCGTAGTTAAGTGTGACATTTATTAATTTTATATTATCCCTTTTTTTTTTAAATTTATTATTTAAACACGATGCCAATTTCTATATCCACCCCTGCAGGTATTTAAATTTGGTATCAATAATATATTTATCAATCGAAATTTTTTCAGTTCTTCTATTCGGGAATTTAATTCTTCTTCTTTTTTAATATAGTACTTAAATAATTCTTTTTTCTTTTCAATTATTTTCTTATTCTAATTTTTGTCTTTTTACATTCATGTTTTCACTTGAACTCCTTTTTCGTTTCAAGCCATCAAGATAAATTTCATATCTCTGTCGAGAGGCTTGAACTGATGAAATCATCGACTTAGTAATACAAATGTTTGCCAGCCCACAATGAATATATATTTCATCCTTGATTCTTATTTGAGAAATCAGCGAGGTCTCTAACAAATTTTCAACAAGCAATGACTTGTTTACGGAAAATCATCTCTCAACTTGTGCGTTACCGTGTGAAATTATCAGAAAATTTTTGATTACCTCCCATAATTCTAAATATGATGGCTTAAAAGCTTGGCAAAAAATGTGTCCAATCTTGAGTCTTCTCCAACATTAGCGGTGATTGATTCAAAACTTTCTTTGAAGACAGTGTTTGCCTCTTCACAAAGTTGTTTGAATTTAGTTTTTGCCTTCTCAGCTTGTTTGCAACTGATTCGTTGCGCTTCATATAGGCATTCAAGACACATTCTAATGATGGCAGTGGTAGAACTTTTTGAAATGGATCCAATTATGTCAATCCCCTAACCAGCTTATATTTTAAAGGACTTCTTTCAATAATCTTTTTTGAAGAAGAAATCAGAAAGGCTTGACATTCCCTTTTGAAGTTCAAAACTTCTGCTTCAGTAGACATGGATTCTTTCAAAAACTTTTTAGCAGCAAATCTGATGTCAATTTTTTTCCATTCTATAAAGTTTTCTGAAAGATCAAAATTGATTTTAAAAATATTTGAAATGCTTGCGAGTTTTTCAGGCAGTACACGAGATAAAGATTTCAGGAGATTTGAAAGGCATGAATGAAAAAAAAGTAACAAAGGTTGATCCGATTGAAAAATTTTCAAAAAAGGAAATCTGAAGATACTGAGTTGAAAAAGGCCAGTTTGGTTTTGAGTAAATTGTCATCAAAAAGGTGTTTGACGTTGTTGGCAGGTTTAGTGCTGGGGAGTTTTTTGCAATTTAAGAAAGTTTTCAAACTATCATAAATAAATAACTCTTTCGATACATGATACGTTTTTGGCCCAGCGACCGGACAATGTTTGATGGGGAACTTGGAGCAGCCTGTGATTTGAGTGAAATCTGATCTGCGTGCAGGTGAATCATTGAAAAGATAGTAAATGTCGCGTAAAAACGTATTAATATTCCATTTTGATGAATTCATACCCGTTCTCAGAGCGCCATGGAGGGGACATGAAGTCCACATACTCCTATATTTATGAGTTGCTTGTTTATTCTCCCATCTTCCTTTCTTTGGTGTTCAAAAATCGCAAATTAACGTTTGGACCATTCATTGAAACTTGAAAAAGATTGTTTGTGAAAAGAGGTTTCAAAACAAGATTAATATTTTCCAATATATGACTTGCTGATGCATGACCAAGGAAAACATTGTCGAAATATTGTGAGCACACCAAGTCCCTTTCCCTGTCATAATATCTCACAAACACATCCAGCTGATTTTTTTGAGATACCCTATTCAACGCCTCATCAAAGCAAATAACAAAATCCCACACAGCTCTTGATTTTGGTAGTCAAATATCATTGAAATAAGGAATGAGGCCATAATTGATAAATAATGATAAGAATATATCGACATTTGGTTTTTCTAAGTTTAAAACAAAAAGCTAATTTCGAATCTGGAAACATCAATTTGAAAGTTTCACTGATGGATGAACAGGAGTTCATCGAAAAATTAGGCTGAATCACAAAAAGAACCCATAAAATTTCAGAACTAGTAAAATCTTCTTTGCATACCCCTAGATCTTTTATATTAGAGATTTTAGTTGCAATAGGCGGGGTTTAAAGTTTGATAATGATATTTCTTCTTGGGCAGAAGCTTGCGAGGCTAGGGGAGTACTTTTGGCAAAACTCAAAATAGATGGCTGATCTTGCTTTGCTTCAAAAAGAGTATTATGAGTTTTGCTTTTCATATGGGAATTCAGGGCGACTCTTCCCATATTACCGAGTGAAATAGACTTTCTGCAGATCTTACAATACGCATCTCTATTGCTACCTTGTTTTTTCGACAACCAAGATGCGAATTGAGGTTCTATTTTTGGATATAGCCATAAATTTTTAAGAAAGGTCGGTTGAGACATTAAAATTTTGGATTACAGAAACAAATACATTATTTTATTTTCTAAAATAAAATTGAAATTTAATAACAAAAATTTAAATAATTTTTAAAATTAAAATAACAGTAAAAATTCGGAAATGGAAAATTTATGGTAAGTCATTGAAATTCCCTGATAGATTTTATTTTCCCTGATTTTTGAAATTGTGGCAACCCTGAAGATTTTAACACCAAAGAAAAAAAAATTCAGAGTTTTTTTGATGCAGATCCTTTAAATAAGTTCTGAGTAAAATAATATTTACGATAAGATATATTTTTATGAATGTAATTCACGATTTGTTTGAAAACTAGAATCCAAAATTTAAGAAAGTATACAATTTTGAAATGTAATATCATAAAAAATAATACCATTTTGAATAATATATGTACTATATAATAAATAATCTTGAGTTTTTTATTTAATAATTTTAATAATTTGAGATCACGGGAGACATAAAACAACACTCCATTACCAGACCTCCTTTATACTTAAATGTGTTTGCTTCTTTTTTTAAAAGTTTTTGTCTAACAACTTCCTAATTTCAAGTCTTTACTTGTAAAGGCTTAATTTTCTGAAAACATTTATAAATATTTTTATATCATAAAAAAGTTGGAGAAATAGGAGTATGCAGGTATGTGAAAACTCAAAACGTCGTCTGAAAGTTAATGGAATATTCTCTTCTAAGTCTAAATCAGGGATCCGCAAACTTTTTTACCCGTCGACCTCCTCATAGAACATTTGTCTTCACATCGACCCCCACCCCACATAAAAATGTTTCATAAAAGCATTAGTCAATGTCAACAATTAAGAGAGAAATAGAAACCAAAAATGTTTCATATATCCTACACTATACAATGTGTTAAACTATGTTTTAAAAGAAAAAGGAGATTTATTTAAAAAAAGCATAGAACAATTTGATATGTTTTTCTATCTTATCGACCCCAAAAGATCGGTTATGGACCCCCAGGGGTCGATATCGACCACTTTGCCGACCCCTGGTCTAAATAATCTCCGATTTGGATAGCTTGAGATTTGTTTTTTACAGAAAGATGAAAAACTTACAGAAACAAAATAATCTTAGCAAAAATGTTCTTTTACAATCTCTCTCTAGACAAAAAAAACAATGGAATGTTTAGAATGATGTAACTCAAAAGAAATCAACTGATGTTTGAGTATTCATTTATTATTAACATTGTTTTTCGTTTGACATATTCATTTCCATGAAAAACACATTTATATATTGAATCAATTAATAAAAAATTAAAAACATGTAAGAATGATTCTCTACCCATTTGGCAATTTCATTTCTTTAAAAGACACAATTGTATATAGAATTTATAAAATACTAAGATTAACCGTTTACCAATTTCATTTTCTTATAATTATTTAATAAAATACTAAAAACGTAAGAATTTCAATTCTTTAAATGAAACAGTCATCTATTAAATTAATAAAACACCTGGAAATATGTTTAACTCCTCTCGTTCAACTATGACAAAGTTTTCGGAAAAATGAATGTCCTATATGAAAGGAGAGAACTTTGTCAAATTTTGTTTACATTTTATAATTTGGCAAATTTGCTATAATATAATTGCTAATTATTTCTACGTGTTATACAAGAGGACAATAATTTTTTTATCCTTTTTGTTATCGACTGGAATGTCATTTTGAATATATTTTCATAGCGTGAAACTTTTTAATACTGTTAGCTCCTACAAATTAGTAAAACGAAAGAAGAACTTTGTTCCAATGTACTTAACCCATTTAAGACCAAGCAAAGCAGACGACTTTAGTAATTCCTATTTTCCATTTAAAATAGGAATTCGTCTGCGTTCCCTTTGGGAACATTGGTCATAAATGGGTTAATCTAAATTTTTTTCTTTCTATTGATTTGTAGTAATACATTTTTTCATTAAAATTATAAAGACTCATTTCATTTCTATATTCATGAATAATTAATTTTTAGTGAAAAGAGTAATTAAGTTTAAAATAACTTAGGTAATAAGATTAAAAAGTGAGAATCAATGACTATCATCTGTTTAGCTATCTGCACCGACGTTCCAAGCTTAAGTGCTTAATCTTCACGTGTCCGAGATCAGGTGGGATCGACAATAACACAAACGTTTTACGAAAAACGTATCTCGATAAATGTTATGACACAAGAAACTTGTTTATAAAGGATGTATTTTTTATTATTAAGGAACCTTAAATATAAGTGCAAATTGTGGAACATCGTTTATGTTGATTCTTGTGTGTGTGTCTGGGTGCAAAAAGAAAATAATAAATGCGCATAATTAAAACAAGATCTTCTGGCAATAAATAACATCGGAGGTGTAAAAAGATGAAAATAAGAATGATAAGTTAAGTTAAGCCTTTCTTTTTGTGTAGAAGTGTTTCGCAAAAAATGAAGTAAACTTATGCTACTCTTACAGCGCATCACTCATTATTAAGTGCATTAATTTAAGTAGATTTGTTTGAAATAATAAAAAATGAGGAAAGAAAAAGAGATACGATTGATGATAAACAAACACACACACACACAACTTTTCCCTACAAAATATGCTTGTGGGGATGAAGAATGCAAAGGATGTATAAACGCGGTATTGCACGAGAGAAATCAGAAAGAAGAAAATTGACAGATGTGTCTTGGTCCGTTGAAGTAATTGACATCTTTGATTTAGAGTTGACGAGGCTGTTCATTGTGACCGGGACTGAGAAGCATACTTTTTTCATTCTTTGACTTATTCTTGGCAAAACTTCGCATCAAATTTGAAGCAGTGTTGTTGTTTACGTTTTCGTTGAAATCGTGAGGAACAGCTTTGAAAGCGGTCTTATTTTCTTCACTTTCGATTAACATTGAAGTAGTTGATTTCGCCTTTTTCATGCTAGTGCCAACGATATCAATTTCTTCTAATGTGTGATACTTGTCTGAATAAATGTTTAATAAAATAAAGATATCAAGTAAAATCCTAGCTGCAACGAAGATCGTAGAACGTTTGTAATATATCCCCTTTTTGGATAATTATAAAGAAAAAAAAATAAACGCACAGAAACATTTTTCATTATAATTTATCGTCGTTAAAAAATTTGGCAAAATTACCAAAAGTGTCTCTTATGTTTTTGTTAAATATTTCAAAATAAATTGAATATTATTTTAAAAGAAAATATAAAGCATTAAAAATTGAAAATTCATTAAGCGTCAAAATGATAATTATTATTTTTTTCAACGCTTCTATCTCCCTATTCCATGAAGATATTGACTGCAGAGGGACACATATCTATCAAATTCTGGATTTAGTTTTTTCAAGAATCAATCTAATCATATGCATAAAATAATGGATTATTTTTAGTTTGATTTCATTTATATACGAGCGTTTTTTAGATTCATAAGAAGTATTAATGTGAATTCAACGGGCATGACTAAAACATGCAGACACAACAATTTACATGCCGACAACTATTTGAAAGGATATAAAAACTTGTTTTAATGTCTAAAAAATTGGAAATGCTTCTAGAGATAAAAATATAAAAAAAAAATATTGACTTTTTGTTTTTCAAAACTTTTAAATATTCAAAAAACTAAATTCACTTCTTTATCGTAAAAATATACATAATAAAGTTGGTGTCGTTTTTAATTATAGTTTAATATTGCAAAATAGATTTATTTACACGAGGAACATTTTTTTTAATATATATATTTCAATTTTGATTTTTTTCGCCTTATACATTAGAGATAAAAACGAGGGCATCTAAAAAACCAGCGTCACACATCTGGTAAAGAAGGCATAGACGAACTTTAATTTTTTTATTAACAGAAATTAAAAAGTTATTTTTAGATAAAAAGTGCATATTTGAAAATGAAATACAAAAAATAAATACATTGAGTGAAAATTTGTAGAGTAAATTAAAAAAAAATTTTTTCCTCCACTTACAAATTTTCTTAATTTGAAAATTTATGGCCTTGTAAAAATGTCACATTTTTGAGCTTTTTGATTGATGGGAATTTCGAAAAATTGGTTGCATTTGAATAGATAAGGGCAAGAAACATACTCAAATTGTTTTCACTTGACTCCTTTCTCGTTCTATCAAGAGATTCTGAACCAACGTGGTCGGAAGTGGAGTGCGAGTACTGTGTGTACTTGTGGTAGTGAGGATGAAAGTTGTGGATTGCATCAGTGACTAAGTCTTTAGGATTGATTGTATCTCTCAAACTATTACTTATACTCGCCATTGTTAGCTTCTCAGATATCTTCCCAATAGCTTTTTCCTGCAAGAAAATACATTAATAAGGTATATTTGACATGCTCTTCTTTATACACATCAAATTACATTTAGTGAAAAGAAACGTATCCTTAACATATTTTAAAACAGTGTTATACTGGATGGGATCATAATCATGGAGGTGAGGAGGATGCTTCCCCCTTCCCCTAAATGTTTAGGTCTTTTTGTATATACAATATAAAGTATAGGCTTTATAACATTCAGCGTCCCGAAATTTTTATATTATCTTTCAAAAAACAAAAATTCCCAATCCCAAAATATCTATATGACAGGGGCGCACATTCGGGGGCGAGAGAGGGTAGGGGAAAAGTATTTACGGTTGTAGTCACATTTAAAAAGAATAAAAAAGTTAGTCTTTGAATTGAGTACTATTTTTTTCTTTTATTGCTTTTCACGCTTTTATAAATGTGCATTTTTCTTAATGGCTAAAAAAATGAAATATGACGACTCACACTTATTTCGTTTTACTGCATTAACGTCTGGTGGGGAAGAGGAACATAAATGTCATTTGTGTTCTGAAGTGTTAGCATCCACTTTTTTAAAGCCTGTCAAGTGAAGCTTGCGCTGGTAGTGAAGCACTCAAGTCCGGTAAACAAATTTATTGGTTTAACGATTGCACAAATTTACTCAGCAATAGAACAACTCTAAAAGAAACATTTGACAAAGTGATAAATTTTAACATGGTATTAAGTCTGAATCTCGCTAAGCAAAAATATCCAGATGTAAATGGTACCCAGTGTGTCGAGCCATAAAACCATACCCGATGAGTTGAAAAATATTTTCAATGAAGTCATTAAAACAGTCATTAAAGTAAATGCTTCAAATCTGAAAAACTCTTACTACTCAAACGTGAGGTGGCTTTCCAAAGAAAAATTTTCCAAGCGATATTATGGAAAGAAATCCAGCAATTTCTGGAAGGCAAACTAGACATGCATGTAGAATTTTCTGATGTCCGTTTTCGTATATTTCTATTATTTTTAGTGAACATATTTGAATATATGAATTCCTTGCGATGTAAGGAAAAGAGATCAGAGTACTCCATTGTAATAAAAAATGTCAGCTTTTTGAAATGAAGCTGGGATAAGTGCATTCTTTGCAAGAAAAATTTTGCTCGATTTTCGAATATATTTGTTGATGAAAATAAGATTATAATTACTAAAAATGCCCTGGAGGCCATTAAACACCGTGTAGCATGATAAGAAAGTTCTCTTTATTTTTTAATCTTAAAAAATTTGAAAAATACTACCAATTTATCAAAAATCTGTTTATAATCTCGATTAGTAATCAGCATCAAAAGACTTCTTAATTAAAGAACAGTTTATTGATTTGGTTAATGATTGAGGAGATTCAAATATATTTTTCTGAAATATCTCATAGCGATTTTTCGATTAAAATGGGAGAGTCCTATGCTTGCAAAGATTGCTCTGAAAGCTGATTCGATTTGTCACTACATATGACTGTGAGCAAGCGTTTCCATGCTACTTGCCATTGTTTAAGAAAGTTTTAAAAACATATTGAAAATTTTCAAAACATATAATCTTCAAAACCTTTTTTCGTGTATTCAAACAGAATGTACGTACAAATATTACAAACCAAATTCAATCATATTTAAAATACAATAAAACAAATACTATCATTAAAATATGTATAACTTTAAAAGTTTTTTAAATAAAATTTTCAAATTTATATTCTTTATGATCTATTTTCGGTTAATATAAATTTTATTTTAGAATTTTAATTATGTAGCTATTTTAATCAAAATGGCTAAATCTCTACTTTGCGCACGACATTACTACTCGCAGATCAACAGCAAATGCTCTCATCTTAATTTTATCATGTTGAGTTGAAGGCTGGCTTATACGATAAAATCTTGGCATTTGTATTCTTACTATGTTTAAATTACATATCTTCATTTTCAAAAGGCATGCTTTATATCTTATAATTACTTCTGCCTTTGCAATGCATACACACTTAAATATTCATCATAGAAAAAGTATTTTTGCAATATATCCTATTCTATTTTTTGTCTTTATTATTACGCAAAATATAAATGAATATTTTTATTATCCTCGCCTTTTATAAAATAAGTGATATCTCTTGCAAGAAGCTATTCGCATTTTGAATATCCTATTTATAACAAATTTATTTCATAGATCTGTATAATTTTCTATCTTGATATTTTAAAATTTTATTCTCTTCTTCTAATAACATTTAGGAAATAATATAAATCTATTATCTATGTAAAATATTTTCCTAATCTTATTTGACATTAATTAAATTGGAACATTTATCCTAAAAAGCGTTTTAGCTTTTTATAAACATAATTTAGAAGTGAAAGATGACAAAACGAAAAAAAGTAGATTTTTTATTGATTCGTTGCCAGAATTAAATGAGAGCTTAAGACTTCGTGCATTTTTTCATTCTAGGTGGTTCTCTACTAACATTTTGAAAGGGTCATCATGCCGTTCACAAGAGATGCGTAGATAAAATACAATAATTTATATTCATTTCATCTGTTATATAAGAATTATATTCTACGTTTACTTATTTGATGGCAAATACTATGCACATTCAAAACTTGTTAATCGGGAAGATTCCGTTACCTGGCCTATTTTTCGAGATTAACAAGATCGAATGCATTCAATATAGAGTATAGTAAATAAAAATCACAATTTCTACATTTTGGTTAGTGGTTTTGAAATAGCTAAGGATATTCATATTTTGAAAAAGTCATTTTCAAATATTTCAAAAATTAATTTGTTTTAAATGTGCTAAGGTGTCATTATAAGCGTAATCTGTCAGTCAAATAAAAGTAATTTTTGCTTGAGACTGAGTGAGTATTTCCTTTGCAAGGAAGTGGTGAACACGAAAGCCTAGGATAATTGTTACACTTTCGCAACAGCGGTGATAAATACGTGTACATTCAGTGAACTTACATAGAATCCCCTGTTGGTACTTCCATTCGCTTTTGAAAATATATCCATTATTATTCTCTTTGGATGAATTTTTATATAAGCCGGTGATTTTCATTTCGTCAGTCACTAATTATATATTGTGCATGAAAGGGTTAAACATTGGGAGGAAAATATCCTCTTCAGATGTTAAATTTTTGGATGTTTAAGAATGAATTTCCTTCCAAAAAAAACTTCACCAGTACGTACAGGAGATTTTATTTTATCCGACACTGGGCTCTCCCATTCCTCCGTAATCCATTTTAGAACAATGTTCGGAAAGAGAAACCAGAACACTTACTTTCAATGAAATTAAATAGAAATTATTAGGCATCTGCTTTGTTTGGATGGTAAATGCGTTAAAAAGTATACATTTAAATTAGTGATGTATCGGATATCCGCAAAAAAATTACATCCTTATTCGCGGATCATTTGCGTTCCAACATCCGCAATTTTGAAACTTTTTCCTTTTTTCTATTTAGCGCAAAGTTTTTTCGGATTTTTTCCAAAGTTTTTATGATAACACATATACATAGACATCTCTCCAAATTTTTAAAAATAATAAAACGTGCCTTTGTTTAGAATATCAATTATGATATCCGGGTTTGCTAAAAAAATTAATCCTAACATCCGTATCGGCGGATACAAAAAAGTTCACATCCGATACATTATACTAAATTATAGAGATTAGAAAATTTTTATATAAAAACGAATAAAACTCACTTTTTCGTATACCGAGTAGGGAAAAGCAAAGCGCAAAGCAACAGCAGCTAAAAACATTTCTAAGCATATGATGAAATTTTGATAAGCTGCTGAAATGGTTTGAGAAGACGTTTTTCCTCCATCTATGAAGATGAGCGAACTAATTATGCCTAACTTCTCCAAAATTGCTAATGTTACGCCTGAGAATATTAGAAAATATATTAGCAAATATATAGAAGTAAATTCACAATCGATTATTATATTTAAAAAGGTTCAACTTTGTTAATAAATTGAAGACACGTTTACTTTTACAATACTAGAATTAAAAGGTAATAGAACTGCTATCCCATAACATATACACATAGGGTTAGTCAGTGAGAATAATATGATTTATTATTCATATGATTTACATTTGTCAAATCACACATTCACCAAGCAGAGAGTGTAGAAATGTGAAAAGTTTATAGTAGTCTTTGAGAAAGTTTAATAAATATCCGCAATTTTTTATACACCAACACACACTTTAGTATAATAGGTCTGGATAATTTTAATTTTTCAATTTACATCGGATTCAAAATCAAGAACATTATTTGGAAACTAAAGAGTAATTCAGATAACAAAAAGACTGAGAAAAATTGGAGCA
>JAUIRK010000026.1:0-33228 GCA_030549495.1 Nectonema munidae | reverse complement strand
AAAAAAATAAGAAGGATAATAAAAACCGTTATTATCTAACTTTGATTTAAGAAATCAAAATGCTTTTTATTGATTTAAAAAAGAAACATGTTATTTATTACAATGTTTTAATTTGACAAAGAAGTTACAATTAATGAGAACGTTGCGTTTGAAGTTTTCTTGAAAGCTCTTCAAAATGGGGTTTTATTGTTGACAGACAACATCGCATGTCGTGCTCTGGTGATAAAAGATTTCGATATTTATTTTTAACAGCCATAGGAGCTGAAAATGCAGTCTCACACAAATACATTGTTGGAAAAGGAAGAAGGGCCTTAAGTGCTTGGAACCCAACCACTACTTTTATTAATAAATCTATGTCCAAAAAGCACTCAACGTTTCTGTTTTAAAATCATATTCATGAGTTTTGTCATTTTTTATTTCAATTAGTTGCTCTTCTATTTGATAGATATCAGAAATTTCCTGAGGTAGATCTTCAATTTTCACATCAAATGAATTTCTGACCCAGCTATAGATGGACATATCTTCGGGAATGTATTTTTGGAATTCGATGTATTCAAGTTGTTATTTTCTGAAAAAATGCCTGTGCGGTACGCCAATTGTAAAAGCCATTTTGAATCGTCAAACCAAGAAGCAAGTTGTTGTTTTTGATCCACAAAAATATCTGAACTTCTACTCTTATTTCCAGTAACCTCTGAAGAACTTTCCCTCAAGATAACCATCGAACTCAGAATGGTATAGCAAATGTATATGTTCTGACCCAAAATCTTGGCACATCCGATTAATACAACTGTATAGTGACCTAGATTTAATGAAGTTAAGGATTTGAATGACTTCTTTAAATTAGAACGTTTAACTCGGTGAAGAAGACAGTGAAGAATAAGTACTTCTGAGTTCACATTTTTTACTCGACTTGTAAATTCCTGACGAGCTCCAAGCATGGCTAGTGCACCATCACATCACAACACATATTGTAACATTAATTCCAGGAATGGTCCTTCATTTTTAAAAAGAATCCACCATTTTAAATATGTCTTCACCAGTTGTGGTAGTATGAAGCGGCTTGCAAAAGAGAAATTCTTCGTTCATATCGTCTGTTCCTTGATATCTTACATACACCATCAGTTGAGCATCATTACTAATGTCGATCGATTCATCCAACTGAAGACTAAATTGACCACTCTTTTTCAAAGACTTAATTAATTGACTTTTGATATCGTTTGACATGTCAACAATGCGAGAATGAACTGTGTCATTCGACAATGGTATCTCTTGAATTTTCTTAGCCACATCATCTCCAAATATTTACTGTAAATGTGTTAGAGTTTCAATACATCTGTTAATTGCGCTCTCGCTATAACATAATAGAAACTAGATAGGCACTTGGTATGCATTGCATTGTTTTTACTTGCAATTACAAGTGTATACAGTTGCATGGACGAGAGAATAGTGAATTGATTCGTAAATTTATTGATTTCTACTCGTATAATTCAGTTTTATTTTTGTTATTTCAAGATTTTTTATCTTCCCGTTTTTCTCATTGGCTCTTGGCGACCCAAAAAAATTGCCAGGGGACCCAAATTTGGGTCGCGACCCAAAGTTAAGAATCGCTGCTCTAAAGGAACATTTTCTTCAATCTCTTCTTTCTCAAAATTAATTTCTCTAGCAAATAACTTTTTACATTTTTCCTCTTATTTTATCTGTATCTTAACAAATTATCATAAAATGGAGTTTTAAATATTAAACAATTTTTATCTTTTTCAAAATCAAAAAGTACCATTTTCTCTTTTATAAACGAATTTCTTCTCATAATATAAAAAATCAATAATAAAACATTATTTTTGTACCACATAAATTTTTACAGATAAAGCGATATGAATACAGAGCAAGTGATTGGAGGTTAGAGATTCAGTTGAGAAAAATCAGTTTAAATTTAAAGTTAAAGGAAAACTCAATACGGATATTAAAGTTGGAGAAGAAAATAAGATTACATGGGAAAGTTATTTTAAAAACAATTTTGAGTATATCAGAACTATTAGGAAGAAAAAAGGAAAATAATAGAAAGAGACATCGTCATTGAGTAAAAATACTGAGGAAGAAATTAAAGAGAAGAGGTATTGGTATAGAAAATGGTAGAAAGAAAAGCAGAATGATAAAAGAAAAGGTTTGCATGAAAAATCCAAAGAAGCCAGGAAACCTGCTAGAAAGGAGATTGCAAAGAAGAAAGCAAGAAAGCTCTAAGAGAGATGGATAGATTGAAAGATGAAAAAATGTATTGCTAAACAGAGAAAGTATGATAGGAAACATATAATTAATCCCTTATGGGCTAAAAATGAAGATGATTCAGTAGCAAAGAACGCAAATGAGGTGATCAAAAGATGGAAAACATATTTTGAAAAAATTTTGAATGTTGGAAACAAATGTAGTTTTAAAGATGAAGATTGTATGGTAGAAGGACCTATAGAGAGTTTTCAGATAAGAAATTAGAAATACTATTGAACGAACTAAAATTTGAAAGGCAGCTGGACCCAGTGAAATGACTACAGATATGATACGAGCCTCAGAGGAAATACGAGTGATAGCACGACTGAAAAGTTAGTGAGTATGAAAAAAGAGTAAGTGATGAGTTTAAAAAGCATAAATTTGAAAAGCAACCTGTGGAATGGTTATATGGCGAACTGATACCTATGTATGAAGGAAAGGGGGGGGTGCTTTAGAATGTAATCCTTTTAGAGCAATAATACGTTTGGAACATGACTTTAAAATTATAGACTTTTAGAACTATTAAAAATTATACGATTAGACAGCGTGCAATTTGGTTTTAGACAAGGTGTACGTACGTACTATTGAAGAAATATTCATCATTAGACAAGTACAGGAAAGATTCAAAGAGAAAAATAATGAATTATGGGGTGCGTTTATTGATCTAGAAAAGGCATATGATAGAGTACCGAGGGAAAACGTAAGGTGGGCGCTTAGGAAGGCAGGAATAGAAGAATGTTTGGTAAGATTCGTGATGGAGACATATAGAGATACCAAGACAAGAATAAAAACTAAATATGGATACAGTGATTGGTTTGAGATAAAGGCAGGGCAAAATAAGGGATCGGTACTAAGCTAGTTATTGTTTATTGTTTAAAATTTTAAAGTTTATTGTTTAAAAAGTTTTAAAAGTAATGTTTGTAAAGATAAAATTTGTGGGAAATGGCCATGCAGTGTGTGTGGTAAGGGAGTTGTTTCAAGATGTAGTAATATTCTGAGAAAATAGATTCAGAAAAAGGTTTCAAATGCAGAAGTTGTATTCAGAAATTATGTGAGGAAAGAAAAACTTTTTTGAAATCGAAAATAATTTTGAAATTTTTTGAAGAGGATGGAATTTGTGAAATTACAGTAAATAGAAGAATAAGAAGCGCTTGGATTAAATTCAATGAGCTGTGTAGAATCTTGAAAGCAAATGATATACCAGAAAAGTTAAAAGGAAGAATTTATAAGGCATGTGTTAGACCGGAATGTTGTATGTAAGTGAAACCTGGGCTAAACAAATTTGATGAAAACAGACAAGTAAACTGTGAAATAGAATGCTTAGAGCTATTGTTGGTAATCGTCATAGAAGTGAAATCACAAGATTAGATGTTGAAAACTTGGAAATGGTTCTTTGTAGGAATCGAATAAAATGGAAAGGTCACTTGGAAAGAAGAATGATGGGCAAAAAAAGGGATGTATCTTTAAGTTAAAGGAAAAATTAAAGATGGCAGGCGAAGAATCATATGGAATTATGTGGCCGAAATTGAAAAGGCTAAGATAGAGAAATATGGAAAAAAGGATTGAAAAATAAAATAATATGAAAAATCAACCTATAATTCTTATGTCAAGAGGAAGGTGTACCCTTATGGAAGGAAAAATCACTTTGAAAAATAAATTGAAAGAAGTGATATGGATACTTATGTCTTATGATCTATTCTGATATTTCCATTAATTTTGGACATATATTTTTGTAAGCGCAAAATATTATGATATTGTATAATGAAAAGTTTCAACTTTTTCACACATGGAACCCTTTACCTTACCAACTTTGAGAATATGACAATTGAAAGCTTATACTCTGAACTTTTCCACGCAATTCTTATCACTCAGTATATATTGAAAATAACAGTTATATAGCTGATCATAGATTGAATATACGTAACAGAATGAAAGATATATTTATTGAAGAATAGAAATATATTTCTTATGATAATCAAAAAATAGAGAGGATGGTTCAGTCATGTCATGTTCTCTAACTCTGCAAAAAAACAAGCAACTAATTCTCTTCTAGAAGATCGGTCTTTCGTGGAAAAACATTGTAAAGCCTCTACATTTTGAGATCTCTAAGACAATTTAAGAAAAGTAATCAATTTTCTGCTATATCATTTTGATGAATACACTGGATTGATGGCAACATAGTACAAGTATTTTTTAAAAAAAAATATTTTCTAATTTACCTCCATATCTTGATGATTAAGTGTGGAGGAAAAAGGATGGGAAGCCATATTTAGGTTGGAGTTGTGATGAGCTCTTTTAAGGGCATCGTCATCACTACCACATGCTTCTTTGTCGTCGTGTGGGAGTTGTGACTGATTAGAAGGCAGAACAAAGTATCCATATGGCTTGTTTGCAAAATTTTCAAATTTTATTTCACTAAAATTTATGGCCTCATTTTTCTGGACTCTTATTTGAATTTCTTCCACGAGTGACTGCAAAAAATGAATAGAAAATGCTTGAAAATATTTTATGATACCGGAATTGAAAAAATGGTTTTAAACATTTTGATTAATGATAGAGATTGTTTTTATATCAACTATATAATAATATAGGTTTTTCATTTCATACTTTTATGTGACTTTTAACAAAAAGTTAGTATTTTTAGATATCGTATAGATTAGAATACTATAGCAGGGATTGGCGAATAAGAGGATAAAAAGAGCCATAAATTATTTTTAGTCTTATAAAACTAAGTTTAAAATTTTTTCATTAAAAACTAAACCAACAAAAATCAATCATTTTCATCAATGTGTTTTCTGTATTTCTGAGAAAATAAGTTCTTTGGGGAGGAATTTAGTTAAAAAAAAAAAGCTTTTCCAACTCGCCAATACCGTTTGTGCACACACCCAAGAAATAGTTTAGAGAACAACTAGTTAATCATACGAGCTACACCAGATTGAGGAAAGAAACGTATGCTGCACCGGGAGACGCATTTGCCCACTAATGTACTATAGCAAATAACTCTACTTAGACATATAAATTACTAGCGAGAAGTGAAGTCAGAAATGTTAGTTAGCGGATTGAGACAAAACAAATTATGCTCTCGTTTATAGAATTAAAGGCATAGCAAAGATATAGAACATTTTAAAATGATTCTCAGATTTGAAGAAAAATGGACTAAAGTTAAATTAAAATTTTAGACGAATACAATGAAAACACAATACCAGTCACTAAAACTCACACTAAAGATACGACTGAAGGACACTTTCACAATTACCATTGTAAAGTAACTTTTGGATTCCATCTTGCAACTTGACACTGACCAGGGTTAAATTCAATTTTACTGATAAATTCAGGAAGCACTGCGGATATAACTATATATTATTTGTTCCATTTTCTAAAGCTTATGGTAGAGTGGTGATAAAAAAAAAGTGGACGCATAGTTACAGTATTGAAGAATTTACATCATTTTATGAACTTTGTATTGACATATAATATATTTAGCAAACATTCTTTCTTTCGTTACTATAGCAACATTTGAAAAACAACCATACAACATTCCTTTTGTGTAATTAGACATTTCTTGTACTCACTAGTGATTTCATGCAATGACTCCCTAGTCATTTTGCGAAAGAAAGAAATACAAAGGACGCGCTGTAACACACGCACATAGATATATGTGAATATATAACGAATTATAACAGTTCATTTGTGATGGGATTGTTTTGTATCATTTACTCTTTATTCATTTGTGTACTTTGTTTACTTTGATAAATCAGTCTGTACAAAACACTACAAGATTTAAGACTAGAGTTTCAGTGATATTGATTTACCTACATAGATCACTGTGTAACACGAAATACTGTTTAGTAGGATAAACATTATTATAAGTGAATTAGCACTTGCATAAGCCTTTGTCCCAAATATAATTTAGAATATAAAAAACATTAGTCAAGTTTGTTAGCTAATTAGATTATGATTATTATTATTTAGGTCGTTAGTTAGTATTATAAAAGAGTTTTTCAATAATTTTAAAATAAACTATTGCCATATTTTACCGACTATTCAAAGTTTTATATATTAAAAGAAGGTATACAAGTGTTGTGCTTTTTTTTAATTATTCAACTCAATCGATGCCAAATAAGCCAACGATTTTGATTTAAAAGTACCATAAAATGAAGAAATCCCCAGAGTCCTTTAAAAGTGACAGTTGGATAAAATAGCTTAATAAAGTTTTATTGATTAATATTTGATCGTAAATAGAAAACCATGGTCATTAGAAATCGTCTAAAAACATGCAGCTTGGGCTAAAATAGAATCATACCATCTAATCATTTTAGCACATAACGCTAAAATAACTATTTGTTTTCAAGAGAGAAAAACTTCCAAATGTTCTTAAAAGAGAAAATTAGGTGTCGAATTTGATATTCAATCCAATACGCTGGTAATGGAAGGAAAAGCAGACGACATTAAGTAAGTTGATATAACCCATCTTGAAACCAAAAAGTGGTCTAATGTAGGGACAATTGGTGTTATAAGTTAAACATCTAAAAGATTTTTCTCAAAAAGTTTCTCAATATTTTCTTTGTGTAGAGCAGTCTTTCCCAAACTGTGTGTCGCGACACAGTAGTGTGTCGCAAAAACTTTCCAAGTGTGTTGCGAGATTTTTTAGAAATAATAAAAAGATACAGTTATCCCTCAATTAGCACGACTTCGATTAACACGATATCGATTAACGCGGTTCAATTATTACATTTTGAAAACTTTCTGTTTTCTTTCGGCATTAACCGAAATCAAATCCAAAAAGCGAGAAAGGTTTCTCGGAATTAATGATGAAATGCGAGTTTGCTTGTCGTCTTTGGACCCTCGATGGAATTTAATTTGTTTTCGAAGGCAAGCTCATTTGTCACACTGAATAAAATTTTATTGTTGTTCTGCTTCTTCGCCCAGTTTCCTTCTGTTGCTACTTTAATCTTAATGTTTAATGGATTACAAGGATACTGTTAATTATAATACTTCATTTAATAGTTTTTTTTTGAAATATTTGCTTGGTAGTGTGTCGCGGGATTTTTCTATGTAAAGAGTGTCACGGCTCAAAAAAGTACACTGGTAGAGGTTGTTTTCTAAATTGAAATTTCAATGTTTGGTCTCTGGAGACTTAATTTATTATAGTGTGGAGGTCAACAAGAATTTCAACTTTATTTATCAAGTTTCTGAAAAACTAAAGATTAAGACCGAGGTTAAGAGCAGTGTTTTGTCCGATTAGAGAAAGTTAACATTGAGATACTGGAGCAGAAATTGAAAAACTAAAACACGCTATACACTTTAAATGCATTGTATGTAGGGTTCTTTGTCGAGTTCTATTCAAGTAGATAAATATTTTAAAAACAAAAATGCCTAGGTTGATAGTCTTTTCCAATACAGATTGACTATCACAAATCCGGCATCATTGGGACTTCGAGGGTGACTGACGGATTAGACGATTGCTGGATTAGATATGTATTAGATTAAAATACACGAAACTAAACTAATTCGCATATCTTGAGAATTTAAAATTTTTAATTTAACTTATAAATTTTTTTATAAACTTTTATTTGGTTAATAGAATAGAATAAAATTTATTTGAATAAAACATTAAATTCTGCATTACTACGAGCAGAAAATAAGATAAGAATAGTTCCCATTCCGTTGTTTATAGAGAAAGAAAAGAAGCTTATGAGGTTATGTTTTTTCAAAATGGATCAAATTGGTTAAAACTTTTTCCAAACTTTTCCTAAAAAAAACTCTTAAATTTTTGACAACAAAATTAGCTTCGGGTTAGCGATAGTACCCGATTAGTTATAGTGAGTAAGCCTGTAGTAGACTACTGTTTTTTACTTTTTGAGAACCAGAATTTTCAAACGAATCGTCTCTTTTCTCAATTTTGTATATTTAAAGCAGATGATTTTCTTTTCTTGGCACACTCGTGTAACAGTAGCCATCAAAGGATTAAAACAGTAAAATCGCAATTAATGAACATCTCTGAACAGTGATTTTTCAAAGTCTCAAATTATCGTTGTAAACTAGGGTAAGCTATTTATAATAACGACCTTTATATAATGACACATTGAGTCCTTAGCAGGCTTGTAGACTTTAAATGGGATTTGAGTCGGAGTCGGTATCTAATAAAATTTAGGAGTTAAGTATTAAAAAATTTAAATAGTGAAGAAAATAGCTTTAGTTTTTGTAAGCACATGCTGTGGTCCTTCTTTATTCGAAACTGGAAGTAAGAATTGGCTTTAAATATTTTAAATTTTTAAGTATTTGGAGTGAAAGCTGAAGTTGGATATTTGTAATGCTACTCGGATTTGGAGTTTGATATTTTTCCTCGGACTTTGCAGCCCTTATGAAAAGATGATTAAATTTATGGTGAAGAAACTCAATGTAATAAAATGGCAGAAGCGATTGAGGACAGAGAAACAAAACAAAAAAGGAGAGCTAAGTTTATCACCAACATGATTAGAACGTATCGGTAAAAAACAAAGAGTTTCAGAGTAAGTGGAGAGAGTATATGAGATTAAGAGAATTCTTGAAATTAATAAAATCACAATTTTTAAAACTTTTCCTATAATAATATTTATTGACGATTTAATCATAGTATTGTTTGGTTTTTTTGCACCGATTGCTTATTTATTAAATTTTAATTAAAATATATCCTGAAAAGTTTTACTCAGCTAAACAAAAAACTCAAGGACAACCTTGTGCGTATAATATATATGTAAGTAATATATGCGCATGTACACAAAATTCTACTAGAGTAGAAAATATCTCTATACCTCTGTGTATTCATTTTTCTCATTATGCATCGACTAGGAAAAATTAAAAAAGGCTTTTTTTTCTTCATACACAATGAATGCATCTCATATTATTTACCTTATACACAAATGATGCCGAAATGAAGAAGAGAATCAATTCTCCCAGGAGTCGCCACAATGTGGTTTAGCGTTTGCACAGAGGCCAAAATGGCGTCTATTTCTAGGACTTATTCAAGCATGTTTTCTTCTTCACCTTCTATTGTCTTTTCTAAGTTGAGCAAAATAGGCAGAGGTTTTCAATCCATTAAGTAAATTAGTATGAAAAAATATTTTTCCTAATTTATAACATATAATATAATGATGAGAATTAACAGAAAAACATAACTAATTTATTTTAAGGATAGATGATCCAGAATGAGAACATTGAGACAATAGGTAAATTAAATATGAGAAGGAAGAAATGTTAAAAATTCACTTGAAACGAAGTATTTAATTGTTAAAAATATAAAATTTTTGTTCATATGCTAGTATTTTTTCATATTTTAGAAAACATAATTTGAAAAAACAGGTATTCTATATTAATCCGATATTTACACCGATATTATAGACAGAAACCTGTATAAACAATCGTGCGGTATATCGCAAAATCGAATAAAACGTCACGAATCCATGGGCCTTATCTGTTAAAAAAAAAAGGTAGCAAAATTAATGGATTAAAGTGAAAAGTGGGAAAAAAAAGTATTGCCGGAATTAATTTAAAGTGTTAGTAAGACAGGTTGAGTTTAATCATAACGCATGCCCTCTTAGTAACAAAACCCTTAATAAGATACTAATCTTTCTAATCTTGGACTGTATTAATGTTATATTGATTTGTGGATATAAAGCTTCCTGAAATTGCAATACTTCAAATAGCTTATTTTATAAACATTTAATTTAAGACATATGTTTGTGATTTTAAAGGAATAAAAAAATTAAATGCTAAGGAAAAACATTTTAAAAAAATGTGAGATACCTGTATACTCAAGACATTAAGGAAGAGGGGATTAGAAAGAAGTTTAAGGACATTTAGAAAAGAATTCCTTGTAGATCCTGAAGACTGTAAATCAGATACACCGGATTCATCTAATGCTTCAATGATTTTATTGATTTTCGTTAGCCAGTCTTTCGTTTCTATTTAAAAACAAACATGATTGCATGAGAAGAAATAAAACAACTAGATTTTTACGTATGTTAAAATAATTTCTCTATAGTGAAAAACTGTTTAAGAGATATTTTCTTTAAAATTAAGCCTTGCTTGTTTTCAAAAACGAATCCACTGCTGAACTAACTTAAACGAGATGATTTATAAATGTTGCAATGGTCTCCCGTTAGGTCCGAAAGAATTAAAATGAACCCAACAGGAAAATTTATCCATAGATGAAGTATTTAAATTGATGATTTTTATACCTGTATAAGTTCAATATTCAATATGTTAGATAAAAAATCTAATAGACATTACATTTTTTTCTCCATAGCACAGATAAATCGATATTCATTGCATACGACGTATTCAAATTTCCAACAGAGGCATTGAATATCATTATATTTATAGTTATCTTTTTGGCCAAAAAAATTTAAGATATTTTGTCATTCAAAAATATAACCATCTTTGGAACATTAATAAGATTTTTAGTCTTAGAATTTATAGATAATTAGTTTATTATGATAATAAAACGAAGCCTATAAAATGAGTCGTTGTTGACCTATATCAGCATCAACTGGAGACAACAAGCCTCGTTCTTTGTGAAAGGAGACGCAGATAACTTTTCTATTTTTGAATTATGTCATGATAAACAAAAACGGTACACTATTATAACCATTTGTTCAATCAAATAAGTAAACAAATTTCCACATTTGATTGGCAAAAAAACTATTGATTGGCATTGCAAAAGTGTATACCAAATACATTGAACGTGGATAATGTAGCCTTGAAGAGAAATTAGGATACTTCAACTGAATACCAAATAGAGGAGGAAACAAGATACAATTCGAAACTGTAAGCAAGCTCGATAACCAAATTAACATTTGAGAAACTTGAGGATGATTTAAATAAAAAAGGAAATAAATGACAGTTTCCCCTTCAGTTTGCAACCAATTTAAAGATTATTTTCTCGATCACATTAAGTTTTTAGGTTATTGACTTTTGACAACCATAAGTGCTTTCTGGAACCTTGTTGTAATGCAGAATCTTCGTAGAGCGAGAACTACGTTTTCTTTGCCCCTAATTTTTGATTGAATAAACTTCGAGTAGAATTGGCATAGAACTTGAGTATCATATCGTAATTTAAGTCGTTTGTGTTTATATCGATATTTTAATATTTAAGTCAAATTGAATTCAAAACATTAACAGCCAACTTCGGTTACATCAAAAAATTACGTATACCCAAGAGTGGGAAGGCTAGCCTCAAGCCATAAGGACCCACGGGTCTGCTTTCTTTTTTTATAGCTCATCCTGTATGTATTTCACATTTTCAAAATGAACTGTTATTTCCTCATTTTTAGACACACAAAAAATATTGAAAAAATGTCAAATTTGAAGAGTCGTGTTGATTTACCTTGGTGCATAAAGTATACACGCAGAGAAGGTTGTGTTCAATAACTTTGAAAATTTTGTTATTTACTTGCAATTGCAATTGTCTTGATTTTTACAAATGTAATTAATTACTCACAATATTTCGAAGAATATAATTAAATACATTTAGTTTTTTTTTCAAAAATGTTGAAGAACAAATAAATACATGTAATAAGCTGCATTGAGATATAAGATACAGGTCATTATGCACGCCATAGTTAGTTCTGAACAAGATGTGCTATAGTGAACCTTTATTCCGTATTTTTATTATGACGGGTTCTCGCCTAAATAGGCTGGCCATACTTTTTTGTTACAAAAACGGGACGGCAGGAAAAGACGATAATTTTTAAAAGCAAGTTTGAAAACAAACTAGCTTTTAATGTCATTTGATGATAACCATGGACGATCCCAGAATAACATATAAAAGAGATAAAATAGTATTTGTTCTATCAAGTATTTTTGATTAAGTCATTAAAATTTGTTCTCTGATCTCACGATGGGTCAAATGCCTACTTCGCAACACTTTAAAATTTTATTAAAAAATTATATTAAAAATAGACCAGTGCGGATTAAAAAATAGGTCGATTAAGTGGGTTCCGATCCCAATACTGATCCATTGCACATCACAATTTTAGTGGTACATGTATTAGAGTTTTGAAGTTTTAATTTTTGCTTTTACAAGTTGGAAATGACATATTTCTGCGATTTTGGCATAGTAAAATAAATTGCCTTATCACTGAGCACTCAGAAATTTGGACGAAAAGATGCGCTGATAAAGGAGAAACATTGAAATCACTTTTCTCTATTTATGTGAGTGGTGGTGAAGTGAAGCTCTACTCTTTTAGCCTCGAGAGAAAAGAGACGAAAGAGGAAGAGTAACGTGCAAACTTCATTATTATTTCAACTACAAAGTTGAGCATATTTAAAAATTCAGAAAATATGCACAAATTATTTTTGCTCAAAAATATCATTTATATCCAACTTTTGCCAATAAATGGAAAAGAGTATTATTTAAAATTTTCTAGGACAAAATTAAAAATATTTCTACAGAATTTATCATGCTGACAAACACGCATTATTGGATTTTGTAAGATTGCTTGTGTAGTACATAAGCAGCAAAGAATCGACTTATCAAAATTTTCCAAAGGAATGATTAAAATCGATGTGAAAATAATGTAAATTTATAGATGGAAGATCTCATTCCAACTCTTTAAGGACAAGAGTGATACCAGTCTCCAAGAAATAAAAATCTACCTGCTTTAAATATATAAAATTCAATTGAAACGACTAGTCTTGAAAAATCTTGTCCACAAAGAGTTAAATATTACGGCAGTATTTGTGAACTATTTTTCCAAACGTGTAAACTACACTATATCTATCATTTGTTTTATTTCCGCATGAAGAACCTTGCAAATTTATTGCAGACGATTCTCAGAAAATCATACAATGGCAATTCATATAGGACAATTCGTACATGGATAATAATTGATATGTAGGCTACTTATACGAGATTTAAATTTTTCCTTAAAAGGTTTAATCAGATTTGCGAGTATGAAATACAAAAGGATAAAATCTGGGAAGAGATAGATAAAGTATTTAATACATTAAGTATGATTCTTGCCATAAAATGTATTTCTTAAAAGGTGTGACATTTAATCTGCATAAGATTTAGAAATTCGGTTGACCGTTTAAGACCCAATGGGACAGCAGTGTAAAAATCTACTTTAGGTTGTATAAAGCAGATCATTAATTTTCAAAAACCAACGCGTGGTTGATAAAATTTTATAAATACTTTTTTTTTATTTTTAAGATTTATTATAAAATAATTTGTGTCTGAAACTCAACTGTAAAACAAGTAACGTAATATGGAAAGGCTACTCACAAGTCAAACAAGTGTTTTAATTATATAAAGATATAAAATTGGAAAAGTTATGTCAAAAATTCAGAGTAATCCGCAGCCCCTCAAGACCTCCCTAGCTACGACTCAAAGCCATAGTAGCAAGGCAATCGCTTAGAACAGTTTTTCTGTAGAGAAAAATAACTCACCCATAATTTATCATTGAAAATTAAATTACCTTCTCACTCCCTAAGCTTGGACCAAGTCAGCACTAGGTAAAATTTTAGAATGAAAGATGAAAAAGGACAACATTAATGCGAGAAAAATGAATCAATACATGCATTTATTATTTGCGCCAAAGTGCGGAGTGGTATTAGCAACATTTAAAATCTTATAAATAATTTAGATGTTATATCGCAATTATTATCAGTATATAAGTATCCCTGTGCCACCATCAATTATACCGAATAAAGATGTATTTCAAGGAAAAGTGAAACAAAACGATGCATGATGAGAAAGAAAAATAATGTATTGTTTATTTAAAAATGTGCTCATTATTATTATTATTATTATTATTATTATTAATTTTGAAGAGTTATTAGCTACACCAAAATATAAGTAACTATCAGGGGTGTGGAATCGGAGATTTTAAAGTGATAGAAGAGAGTGAGAGTCGTAGTCGGTTTCTAATAAAATTTAGAAGCAGGAGCTGGATTTTTTAGGTATAAAGCAATTTTTTAAGCATTTTAAAAATGGAAGGAAATTTAATTTTGTCGAAGACGGAGGTAAGCGTTAAATTAATTTATATTTTTAAGTATTTTGAGTCGGAGTAGGAATTTTTAGGTTTTCGGAGTCGGATTTAGAAAGTCTTGAAATCAGAGTTTGATATGTTCCCTTTGACTCAGCACCCCTGAGTGCACCAAATATAATTATTCTACACCCGGATGTTTGAAAAATTTAAAGAAAAAAAGCCTAAAGTTTTTGCATATCTTTTCATCGGATATCAATGTGACAATATGGCTCTACTTTTCAGATTCTGATTAATTTTTACGCTTCCTATTTTTTTTTATCTAATTCAATCACTGAAAAGGAAGCATTACGTTTCCATTGGATATAAAAGAGCGTTCACAAATGATATCAACCAATTTTTCGATATAAATAAAGTGTTTGCAAAGCATTTTTCCTTCCCTATTTTCCCCTAATACGCAGCATTAAAAGATAGGTTAAAAGCTATCAATCAAGTTTAGAAGTTGACATAATTCTTTTGAGACTATTTATAGTTGTGGCCGGCCAACATATGAAAAATTAAATATATAAAAACAAAAAACTCTCTAATAATAATCTATCTTAAACAGAAAATACTTCATGGAATGTTCTCGTATGAATTATCGTGAAGAACAATCGATCTTTTGCCTTTGTGTTCCAACCTCAGATGTTATAACGAGTTAGTGCAATCGAAATGAGTAAATTCAGATCAAGAAAAATGCCAAAATTTCACTGCCTTCAAAAATGACTCCAAGACAAAATATTTAATGAACAATTTTTGAATTAAAATTAATATTTGGATTAATAGATTAATCAACGGTATTCTATTTCACTGTTGGTATGCAATGAATAAAAATTATGGCGGTATTATACTTTGAGCATGTAATTACATTGACGCTTAAATGCCATAGATATCCATTTTCTATCTTATTATTTGTATATTTTCCATCACACATTTTTTGTTATACTTTTTTTTATTTGTTTTGAATATGCATTAAAAAATATGTATGTATTATAACTTCTAGTGATATACCGATTAGATCGGCATAGGTACCTGCAAATGTTTTATTGTTCACCAATTTTATCAGCTAAACCAATAGACAAATTAATGTTTATACTAGAGCAATAAAGAATGAAAGAACCTTTGTATTTTATGCAAAGCGCTTTGTACATATAAAAAGATTTTAACGAAAGCTACCTTTTTGCTCACAATTTGATTAAAAAAAATATATACTAAATTCATAAATGTAGTTATGTGATCGTTCGCATAACGTCAAACAATTTTCCTTCATTTTTGACCCCTCTTCCCAACTTTTGAATATTTATATAACATAGTATGCCAATTTTATTTACCTTCTCAAGACGTTATTGTGGTAGACAAGTTCACCCTCTTATAAGAAGCAAATTAGAAGAAACAACGGGAGAAAAGCTATTTACATCAAAATTTAATATCTAATTTTATACACTAAAGTTTTTTATTTTTTAATAAATGTTATAATTTAAGACAGACTTTATCATGATGTCTAAAAGCTATTAAAACAAAATTATTTAAAAATTTATATAGTTAAAATAATTTCTTAGTATCGATATCGGTATTTTAAAATGTACTCGGATAGGAATCAACATCCGTGGAAAAATTGAGATCGGTACTCACTAATAACTTCCAAAACCTCAAGAAGTTGGACTCATTAGACAACCGTAGTCACTATCTTCCAAATAAATTTAAAATACATTAAAGTTACAAAGTAAAAGAGAGAGAGAAAAAATTACCTGATGATTGCAGCATTATTTGTTGTTTAATTTTAATCCAATTAAATGAAAAAAATTATTAAATACTAAAATATAAATAAAAAGGTTACTAAATTTTAAATGTTGATAAAGAGAAAAGTCAATTTTAAGTACAAATAAAAATAGTGTACTTAATGTGTGACCGAATTGAAATATATATTTGATATACCAAAATTGAGGCTTAAAACAACATTTTTTATAATTTCTAGAAATTGCAGTCTTACAGAAAACGATAAACGCCCGAATGTAATAAGAAACTTATTTGCCCCCTTCCTCCTGGAATTCCTTTTATATATATAAATGTATAGACTTTATGATATTCCCCGCCCCATTAAAAAAAGTTACCCCCTCCCCCTCGATCTGTATCAGTTTTCCCCCACCCTGTACTTGGAGTCTGACGCGGGGCTGACTAATTGTATAGAGACTAACTGTACTTACCCTTAAAATATTTAATCTCAGAGATGAATTACGTCTAATTGAGTGCCCAAATATTTTTCTTAGAAATTTTTAATGACTCCCCGCCCCCTACAGGTGTGCGCTCTTGGTTTGTAATGTGAATTTGTGTCAAAAAATTAGTTAAGATCTTTGGTATAAAAACAATAATTAAGTTGATTTTTTCTAATATTCTGACCGTATTAATTTATTTTCATAAATAAATCCCTTATTTTGTTTCGTATTTTATTTAAAAACAAATACATTATTGAACTGTTGTAAAAAATTATCCAAAAAATATGTATTTCCCAGATACATTGCGACAAAACATGTTACAAATACCAGTGAGCCTATTGGAGCGTTAAAATTATCAATTCACTTCTCTATCTTATTTTAAAAATTTTTTAAAAAATAATTAGTTTAAAAACTGAAGTAAGAAAATGAAAGCCAAAAATTTAACGAAAAGACAATGCTCCACAAAAATTGGCTGAAGTAAACGACACTTAATCATTTAAAATATTAAAATGGGGTTTAAATTCAGTGGCGTAGACATGAATTTGACATAGATAGGGACAAAAAAAATTCAGAGGGAGGGGTATATAAATTTACGACTTTTTAAGGCTTTATCTATTAATTATACATATAAATAAGGTTTAATTCTCATGTGAAATATTGCTATATATTTAAAAAAAAATTTATTTAAAAAAAATAAATAAATAAATTTAAAAAAAATTATATAAGGAAAATTAAATACTGTATTTATTGAAAAGGGGGTGTGACCAAGCTTACTTTCCTCATAGTTCAATAGAAGAGGCGCAATTGTGAATTCGCGATGAAAACACCTCACGGACATTTATTGAAAAAACAATAAAATTTTTTGCAGACATTTTGTTAAAAACTTAGGTGCAATATGATTTTTATTTTACAAAGTTATTGATCATTTTTTCCATTTCATAGCCCATTTTTTAGAAAATTCATCAAATGTAATACTTTTGGTCAATTATTCTTCAATGGCAAGAATCAAGTCGCTTATGGGCAAAAAAGCGCATTAACCCATTTAAGACAAAGCAAAGCAGACGATATCTAAAAAAACGCAGACGATTTATATTCAAAGTCATTGAAAAAAGCAGACGAAGATGAAATTACTTATGTTCCAAAATAGGAACATTGGTCGTAAATGGGTTAAACTATGAAACTCAAATACCCTGCCATTAGAGCTATTATAAAAATGTTTTAAAATGTCCACAGCTCGTTATTTTTGTAGGGGGCAGCCAGTTGGAAGTTAAGTAGCAGGATTCCCTCCTGCCCCGCCCCCTTAAAATAGCTACGCATAAACCCTTTGAGGGCCAGTATAACAATGGTGTAGCATGAAATGAAAATCCCCTGCTTTAAGTATTTAAAATTCCATTGAAAAAAAGCAGACGATTAGTCTAAAAAATTCTGGTCCTCAAAAAGTTAAATCATTGACACTTTCCTAATAGATCATTTACAGACAAACAACTTTTAAAATATACATTAAAAAGTTTTTAATAAAAGACTAATATATTTCTTGAAATTTTCAATATATTTTATATATAAAAATACTCACAAAAAATTAAACTTGGAAAATTTAAATTAATTAAATCTACAATGAAAAATCTTGGATTGAAAAGAATAAAAAATAAATAAATAAAAATATTGAGTCATATTATTTTATTACGCAAAATTTTTATTAACATTTAAATCTAAAATTTATTCATATTATTTTTACTAAGATTTGTTTCTACATCATTTCATTTATTTTTTCTATACTAATTTAATTATTTACTTTTGTTTGTGCCTTTAGGGTGTAGCTCTCAGCTTAACCCCTTGAAGGTCAGGGGTTAGATCCTTAAGGTTCCCAACTCTAAAACAAATTCACAAAAACTGTGATTAACCATAATGCGAGCATATAGCCTTACGGCTAAAATTGCTTTGATATCTCCAACCAACACAGGCCCGTAGCTAGGACTTTTCAATTGGGAGGGCTGAAAAAAATTTTGGGGGGCTAAATATTTTCACAAAAAATTTTTTGGTACTTATAGGTTATCTCTCCCCCATTCAAAATTTTTTTTTAGTAAATTACTGAAAAAAAAATTAAAGTGAGAGGGAGATAACTAATAAGTACCAAATTTTTATATATAGTCTAAAAATAAACTATTTTTGAACACTTTATTGATATCGAAATATATTATGTTGGGGAGGGGGGGGGGGGCTCTGAATCTGAGTTGGGGGGGGGGGGGGGCTTGGCCCCCTCCTGCTCTCGCTGGCTACGGGCCTGAACCAACAGTGGCGAAACGTGATGTTTTACGACAAGCACACAATAAACTAAATAATTGTAATTTATTTTTTTACAAGTTTTTTTTTTCATTTAAATTATTAATGTTTTTCCTCCCAAAAAAGAAAGACTAAAATATCAATTTTCAAAAAAATAAAGAAAAAAATACAAAGTAAATTATTTATATCGTAATAACCAACAGTTAAAACAGCAGTATACCCCTTTTTGAAATAATTGAAAGAATTTTGTGCTTAAAGTTTATTATAACCTTGCGATATTTTCCTAATTGATTGATTCTTACAAAAAAATTCCCCTAGAAAATCAAAAAATAGACATCCTTGAAATACTACATTTATTTATATTGTCTTATATTTTTTATTTCAAATTATACCTGAAATTTATGCCTAAATAATTGAGATCTTATCAAAATATAACTCCTACATAAATTGAAAAATGAAGAGTTCTTTAAAAGATAAAAAAAAATATATTGAAACTTTGCTCCCCTATTTTTTTACTAAAAATACATTTTTTTTACAAAATTTTCTAAAATCTTTCTTTAATTTTCATTAACTTTATAAGTTTTATTTTCTATTGAAATCAAAAAAAAGGTTAGCGATCTCTTTTTGCCTTGTCAAAGGCTTTTATAACTTGTAATTCTTTGGAAAGCTACATGCGAAATTCAAATCGCATGCTTAGAAAAGTATTATGTTTAGGCTACAAGCTACATTAATGAGTAAAGGAAAATGCATCCTAAAATAACATTGCAGGCCTAGTATAGTGAGATATTTTATAGGCTGACGTATATACTCGGAAAATTTGTATGAAAGATAGGCACTGTAGCACTGGCGGATCCAGTGGAGGATCCAGAGATTCTTCATCCTATGAAGAATGGCTTCAGAAATTCCCCTTACTGAATTTGCTATTCCCTAAATCATCAAGACGAAGTTACCAAGACGATGAAAAAGAAAACTAGTATTTTTTAAATTTGGCCCCCTATGGTCAATTTCTAGATCCACCACTGCACAGTAGTATATGGAGATGTATGCAAAATTGTAATCGCATTCGTAGTATAATGGAAGTATCTATATACTGACCTATATATAGAAAAAATTGTGTATAAAAGATTTGAGTTCAGTAGTCTGTATTAAGAAATGAATGGAAAAATGAAATTGGATGAATAGTAACTGACATGTATATTCTGATTTATAGATAAACAATATAATGCATTTAATCTACCCATCATAGTAAGATTAAAGAGTTAAATAATTGCGCAAACGGAAGAAGTACACCTTTTCAATAATACGAAAATTTCTGAAAATTAAAAAAATAACGTATGCACTGTGTGTAGATACGCCTCTTATATATATAAAGGTTCATTGCCATGGAAGCGCTAAAGGGGCTGTTGACCATTCAATTTCAAACGATTAAAAATTCAATACATTTTAGAGAATATTTACTTAAAATCAAAATAGTTTTGTCAATTTAATCCAGTTGGACTCCATAAAAAGAGTTTTTTTATTAAATATCATGAAAAAATATGCAAATATTCCTGTGAAATTAATGAACAAGGAAAAACGACCTTGGTTACACAATATTATTCATTTTATCATCTACATAGCAAATAATATTCCGATAAACTTCTTCTGAAATAATCTCATTGAACATTACTCTCAAGTTCTTCATGTCAAAATAATATAAATATTTAGATAACAACAATTCCCTGTTCAATTTGTTTTAATCTATAGTTATTCGTTCGCATTTCACGGAAGGCTAGTGTTATAAAAATAGTGAATTTAGCACGTTGTGTTATATTTTATTGCTTCATCACTTTATGCATGAGTATAATCCATAAATCAGGAAACATCTTTGAGTTAAAGTATATAGTTTTTTATTTTTTACATGTTAACACACTTTGTTATATCAATTCCTCCTTTAGACTTAACCATCATCGAATCGAAAATAACAACTTTTCTTGCATTTTTGGGCTCCAGCATAACATGAATCTATTTTCCTGTTCTGGCAAACGAAATGACTGTTGGCTTCAATGGCAGTTTATTGAGTTAGGCTTAGTTTGTTGGTGTGGCCCGTTTTTAAGATTTCTTGTATTTCACATAATCTTTAGCTGACTTTTGAAAGCTAAAATAATATGAATAAAATTTTGTACTTAAAATTTATTATAACCTTGCGATATTTTCCTAATTGATTGATACTTATATCAAATTATTAAAAAATTTGCAGTGCTTTTCATTTGACTGATCAAAGAGTTTTCTAGCATATTGAGAGACTTCGTGCCTTAAAATGTTGAGCTAAATTTGAGACTCAACTACTGGGTAGGGGCGTAAAGTGCCGCAACCTATTTTTCTCAGATATTAATAAGTTTTTATAAATAATTTTAATGTGATATATATATTTCAACTATGTTTAATTCAGTTGTGATGTCAATTTTTTTTATCAAAATAAAAAACCTATCAAAAAATTCATTTATATATGGCAGCTCATCCCAAAAAGAGACTTTTTATTTAATTAATTATATAAAGTTTTTTACACATATATACTCTTGAGCCTCAATGGTTGTTAGGGTGTACCTCTCAGCTTAACAGTTGAAGGTCAGGGGTTCGATCCCCCAGGCTCTCAACTCTTAAAAACTAACAAAAACTGGGATTAACCACCTTAAGCATAATGCGAGCATATAGCCTTACACCTGAAAGTGCTTTGGTATCTCCAACCAACCAACCATACCCAGTTGCGGCTGAAAGTGCACTCCAACCAACCAACACATATATACTAATTTTTAAGTATGCTGAGTTTACTGGTGATGCTCATATTTTATTAAAATTAGTAAAATCTGTCAAAAAAATTATTTAAATTTGACAGCCCATGTGAAAATTAAAATTTTTATTCTTATAAAAATATTTTATACATATATCACATTTTCAAGTATCTAGATAGGTTCTCCATTGTTTTGGCTAAAAAGTCTCTACCTCATTTCTTCTTTGCCTTATACATTATGTAATTTTGCATTTCATTATATGATGATCCTTTCTTGGTAGCTCTTCTTTCATCGGAAATTAATTTTCTGCAAACTGTGATCGAAAAAAATATTTAATGATTTATTTTAAACAGATTTTACGAGCTCTCAAAGCAGACTGATTAGATTTTGTTAATTGTATGCTTTTTATCAGCATCTGGTATTTTGTTATCAGGTAATAGGAACGGATATTCACCAAGAATATTTGTCAACTAAACATAGTTCAAATGTTTTTTTTTGTTGAAATCATTCGTGATGTTCATTCTTCAATAACAAAAAGTTGTCCACCTTTTTCATCTAAAAGACTCTCTCTTTCACGCAAATGTAAAAAAATAGACAAATTCAACTTAAATTTAAAACTATCTTGCTAGATTTTCACATATTGACATCTGTCTCAGTTTTGATAACTCTAACCTATTTAAAATTTTCAGATTTCTTACACATCTTATTGAAATGGTAATTATAATCTTAGATGATAAGCTATATGAATAAAGATTTTTCATTTTTAAAAGAAAACTTCTTTCTTACGGCCCAAATCTTTTTTGAAGCACCCAATATTGGATCATTGCACCACTCCCTAGTTCATTTAAACATATTAGATCTTCCATTTAGTCAAGACACCTAATTCTTTTTTAAAGTCCTTTTGATCACATATTGTCTTTTCAATTTATTTTCAGGATACTTCCTTATCTCATACTAAACTTAAAATTATTTTGTAGTGTGTTTGGTTTTTCTTTTTTTAGATAAATATTTCATACTCAACATGATTGAATAAAGTATTATAAGCCAAAATATATAAAAAAATATATTTTTACTATATAACCAAGTTTATAGTTTGTAGGTTTCAAAATGCCAGGCCACTCAACCAAATTGCGCACACTGCGGTCACCGAGGACACACAGCACTTTCTTGCACTTTACTGAAGCAAGATTTGTTGCATCAACTGTAAACAGCCCCATTTAGCTACATCAAAACTCTGTTCCTTCTACATAAAGCACAAAGAATTCATTATTACTACACATAATCACACATTAGCCAATTATGCTAACCATACTTCATATTAACCTAAATCATTTAAGAACCGCCTGGGATGACCTCCATAATATCCTCGACTCACATAATTACGATATAATATCGAACATTACATCTACATTTCGCACCAAGTTTTAAACTATAAATTAATACACATACCTCCATTAATAGATTACTCTGCCTGCATACTAATAAAAAATTCAATTCAAAATTCACCACTATTCCAACACTACAACTCAAATTTCGTATTTAGTACAATCATGTTCTAAACCCCTACATTTTTTCGACCTTCTCTTACATATCCCATACCAAACAATTTTGCACTATCTCTCAGAAAAATCAAACAAAGCCTCAGCAATAACTGTAATATAGTCATATCCACTGACTTAAATTCTAGATCCTACATTTGGGACACAAAACAAAATACACACGGCTTGCAAACACTTGAATTCTTAACCTCCAACAACCTCACAGTGATCGACAACGATAAAACACCTACTTTCGGCACCATTTTTACAATATCTACCAATCACATATCGACCTAACCGTAACGTCTAATGAAACATCGAATATCATTTTCAACTGGCAAATATCAGATACTCCATCAACATCCGCCCACACATACATTACATACCAAATTGACATTATAAGTAACTATTCTAATAATCCCAGCTCCAAACATGGTATAAAAATATTTTGGACCTCTTTCTTCCATAATCTTGAATCCTGACTAGGCAACCCACACCGAAAAACTTGAAGAATTTGCACTCCACCTTAACAAATCTATTACAGCTAGTATTCATGCAGCAACTCCTACAAACCAAACATCTAAGAGATCAAAAAACTCTTGCGTAAAGCATTAAAAAACCTGAGGCAAAACAACTCCCTTCGAAACATTCATCAATATCTATCTCTCAAAAAGAAATATGAACTAGAAATCAAACACGGTAAAAAACAATCATGGAAAAATTTTCTGCAATCAAACACCATCAAACACATAGGCTAGGATCAACAAACTCACACAAAACACCCGGCATTACTCTCAAATTTGTTCTCTAACGATCACACTTGCACTCATATCAATCACCTCCTCAATACGCTATTCCCGAAAGACAACATCAATACTGACAACATTGATCATGCGCTCTTAAGAATGAAATCAAATGCCTACCTTTCAAGCAATATTATATACTCCTTTCCCAAAAGCACAACCAGATAACTGAACCAAACTAAACACTCAATGCGAACCACTCCTCCCAGCAGCATTGACCATATATCCATAATATAAAGAAAGCCTATGACATTTTACACCCCACCTTTTTAATATCTACAATGCGTGCCTCAAATTAAACTACTTCCCCTCTATTTGGAAAATATGCAAAATAATACTAATTTCTAAAACAAACGAAGATCAGAGTTAGATTAATAATAATTGGAGATCTATCTCCTTATTATCAACATTAGGTAAAATTATTGAAAAAATTCTAAGAAAACGAATGATTCACTACAAACTCAAGCATAACTTAATACACCCTAATCAATTTGCATATCTACCAAATTGGGGCACGGAATTGGCTTAGACCCGCCTCACCCTCCATCTAGAACAAACACTAAAAAAATCAGCACACCGCGACGACGATCTTTCTAGACATCCAAAACGCCTTCAACTCAGCATGGCACCCTGCCATCATCAACAACCTTATTGATAACAACAACCCTACTTATATCATCAAATTTATTTTCAATTACCTCCAGGATCGTATTCTTGTTCTATTACATAATAAGTGCAAATACTTCCAAACATTAACCCTCTCTACTCCACAAGTTGGCTGTTTATCAGACGTTTTTTGGTTAGTTATCATAAACCCAATCTTTCACTTCATAAACTCTAACTCACACTCCTCTCAATGCTACTCTGATGAGATTTTATTCATTTTCTCAGACACACTTCAATCAAACAACATTAATAACACCCTGAACCTGATTACACAAATTAATCAAATGGCTAACAAGTATAAAATCTCTCTTAACATTGACAAACTCAAACTCATACACTTCACATGGAAAAGATCTATTGCATTACCACCAAAACTGAACGCACTGTTACAACTTACCCCCGTACCATATATAAAATACATTGGAGACATTCCAATCAAATCTGAATTTAACAACTCACTTCAAAAACAATCACACTAAACTGTCAACAACACCTTTCTCAGTTAAAAAAGCAATCTCACATAAATGGGGTCTCCATCCAAAAATTAGCAAATTTATATACACCTCAATCATACTTCCGGTCATTCAATATGGCTCTCTAAAATATATCGCATCTGCCTCCTCACCATCACCAATGCATTCCATACAATCTCTACATCAAAACATGAGTTTTTCATTCACACCTTGCCATCACATCTATATCTTAAGAAAAATTTGCAAACTCGTACTTAGCCCACACTTCCCAATCGCTTGCCTTTTTCAACTCTCTCATCGAACAGTATATAGCCCAAATGGCTCATAACCTAGTTCTCCCGCAAGTACACCCCTGCTCAGGGGGATCCAGAAATCTTTGTGGGGGGGGGGGGGGGGGGGGGGGTATTGCTGGTGGGGAGGGGGGGGGTATGCATCTCCCCTATCCCCCCTCTCGATCCATCCCTGCCCCTGCTATCTAATTCATCCGTCACAAATGACTCCATATACGACTAACATTTGCCATCACAAAATTATCGTACTAAATTCAATCGCTCATCAGCGCATCTCCAACGCACAACACCATCTCTCAGTTTTCACTGACGGATCGAAAATCTGAGCCCAGAAATAAAACTAGCATGATAGATTTAGTATAAAAACATATATTTCATGTAAAATTAGAATGAATGCTTTTGATACAATCTTAAGAAAAGAACCGCAAGACACAAATGATCCGAGACAGGCATATATATATATATCCAAAGCACTATGGATACAGGTATAAATTGCTAAGAACCCGTGATCCCCAGAAGTTAATGCTAAGATTAAAAAGGTCCTGAAAAAGACGATAGACAACAATCTACTGTACAATTGATTGCTCAAGTTAATCATGGCATTAAAAAAGGAAAATAGTCAGGTTTGACCTAACGTATATTTTATTCTTTTTTTTAGAATTAGGCCTATATATACCGCCTTAGGTCAGAATGGGGCAATGTTCGGGAAAAGCCTACTGAATCCTCTTAATCCATTGATATCACCCAAATCCCTTATTTTTCACGTAAGTTTATTGGTTACAAATTTCAATATAATTGTTAGATCATGTTTACATAGTATGTAATATGTCGAAAAAAGAACATCACTTACTCTTCAACAAAAGTAAGATGTAATTAAAGTTCTTGATAGTGGCAGAGCAACTTATAAAATAGCTGCTGACATGGGTGTAGGTAAAGCTCAAATCCAAACATTAAGAAAAAGGCAAGCACAAGTGTTAGAAGATTATTCTAAATCTTGTGTGTCAACAGTTTTAAAAAGAAAAAAACTATTTAACAGGTAATGAAGAGATAAACACTCTAACATACAGGGGGGTTTATTGACGCTTTGGCTAGAGGCCTTCCAGTCAGTGGACCAATTCTCAAAATCAAAGCTTTGAGCTTTGCTGAAGAACTTGGAAAATCGAATTTTAAAGCTTCAAATGGTTGGCTGGAGAGCTTTATTCGTAGAAACAACATTGTTTTTTGGTAACATGACAGGCTAAAGAGCAGATATTTGCTAATCAACCGTTGAAAAATGGAAATTGAAACTTGAGAAAATTCGTGAAATTTTTAATTTAGACGAAACTGGGCTTTTTTTCAAAGACACAACTAAAAAACTTTCATTTGAAAGGTAAAAAAAGTTTCGAATTGTTGAATTTGTATAAGTTTTGATAGTTTTTATGTGAAGAATGTCCAGGTGGAAAACGATCAAAGGAAAGAATAACAATAGCACTTTCTGCCAGTATGATTGGAGAAAAAATAAAATCTTTAGTGATTGCAAAATCAAAGTCTCCTAGATGTTTTTCAAAAGTGAAGTTGAGTTCTTTACTAGTAGAGTACAAGTTTAATAGAAAAGCTTGAATGACTGGTGAGATTTTTGAAGAATGGCTACAAAATTTTAATAGGAAAATGAAAGTTGAAAAAAGGAACGTCCTTCTATTCATTGATAATGCCCCTTATCATCCCAATATTAAGCTCAGTAACGTTAAAATTCAATTTCTTCCCCCTAATACAACTTGTAAAACTCAGCCAATGGATCAAGGGATAATTGAAGCAATGAAGTTAAAGTTTAGAAAACGACAAGTAAAGTGTTTTTTTAATCTACTGAACAATCGCTAATTTTTCTATAGCTTTTCCATATAGTGAGAGGACAGGAATGAATCAAGATGTATTAATCAGGGGCGCACATCCGGGGGCGAGGTGGGGGGGGGGGGGCTTGGACATTTCGCCCCATTATTTTCATAAGACAGTTCGTCCCATTATTTTCATAAGACAGTTCGTCCCATGGACAATTCGCCCCATTATTTTCATAAGACATTTTGTTTCATGGACAATTTGCGCCGTTATTTTCATAAGACATTTTGTCTCATGGACAATTCTAAAAAATTAAGAGATAAAATGATTAATTTAAAATAATTTAACAGAGATAAAATAAACAAGAATATAAAATTTTTTAATAATTTTACACATATAATAAGCAAAGATGGATGAAACAAATAGCCTATGAGACAATTTGTCCATGGGGCAAATTGTCTATGGGGCGAAATGTCTGTCGACCGTTAGTTTAAATAATTTTTTTAATTATAAGGGCTACTTATATAGCTACTTAAATGTTGGCTTTTGCTGCTTATAAAAACTTGAAAATATTAAATAAACTAATTCTTTATGCCTCCTCTTATTTTGAAATTATTCTTAGAACAGACGGTTCGATTTTAAAATAGTGAAAATTGCTTTATTAGTTTATTTTGTTTCCTTTCTTTCTTATGTTAATTATCTAGCAAATTTTTCAATTTTGAGTAAAAGGTAAGGTGCAGCATGTGTATTTTCATTGACAAGGCACTGATGTACCGCTTATGTCAAACTATGAACAAATTCGAAATTTGAAGTATCGATGAGGAATCGAATCCAGAGGCTTCCGTGCTGAGTCCATCATCTCAACCAATCTGCCATGCCACCCATAGAGTATGCTGTAGGGGGGTACGTCAAATTAGTTTTCAAAAAACGTAAGTTATGCTCTAAAAATGTTTAGTTTTTGTTGAAGCTCTATAACTTTTTCTGATAGACTTTTTTTCCTTAAAATTTATTATAAAAGGCAAATCATTGCAAAATGATAAAAGTTATTTTACTTTTTGTAGTTTGTATCAATTTATCTTTTGAACTATTTTTGAATGATGCTGAGTAAAAGGAAATAATGCGATCTTAATTTTTTGTTTGCACAATTATAACTTCATTGTATACCCTTGCCCCTGAATCAATCACATTTTTTCATATAAACATCACAGGGTGTCTAGTAGACTCTTTGCCTTTAGACTAAATTCACTCATAAATCTATCTAACCTTCAGTTATTTGTTTTCTCTATGAATCAAATATCCTTTCATCAATTCCTGTAATGTGCGTGGTAGACTACTTCATTTTTCAAATGAAAACCCTATTCCACCCCCTAACAATTTTGGATTTTTTTAAACTAGTCTATATTCTGCAAACTTAATTAAAATATTTTCGCTGGAAGTATAGTATTTAAATTCACCAATTTTGTAAAAAAAATATAAAGTAGTCTTATAAATTTAGGACTTTAGGTATGCGCTGAATACACTCTATTTTAAAGGATTGCTTGAATATTTGGTCTCCCGTGGTATTTCCAGACCACTAATTTTGAAAATTGCAACAAAAAAATTTCGCCCCCCAATAATTTTGAGGATGTGCGCCCCTGGTATTAATGTAAGTCAACCCTTAAAATCAACACAAATATTGGATGTTATTTTATGCTGTAGTGCAGCATGGGAAGAAGTTGAAATAAGCACAATCAAGAAATGTTTCATAAAGGCCGGATTTCACAAAGAAAACATTTCTGTGTGGAATCCTGAGATTGAAGAAGAAATACCTATTGCAGTGAAAAATTTAAGTAGAGATGTTTTCGGGGCTAAGTATGAAGCTGTTTCCAATATTGATAAAGACTTGTACACATGTGATGTTAAGAATAGCGTCTTTGACTTACCTGCAAAAGAAGCATTGAAAGAGATCGAAAGAGAAAAAGAAGAGAGTTCTTTGGAAAGTGATGAATAAACAGAAGGAAGTGGCACATACTCTTTAAAAGAAGCAATAGAAATTGCCGATAAACTAAAAAAGTTTCTTCTTCATCATGGCTTAGGAAAAGCTCTGGAATACATGGTGAAAAGAAGTATTGAGCTTGACAAAATGTCAGCAAAATCCTTACAACAAAAAGGATAACTGATTATTTTAAAGTTTAAATAAATTAATTTTAACTTTTATAATTGTGATTCAATCTACTACGACATTTTGGTTTACAATTTATTGAAGTCAATATTTTGAAATATTTTCACCCTGTTTTTAACGACCACCTGTCTAATGCGACCAAAATTAGGTCTTACCTTGAATGGTCGTAACCCTCGCATGTCCGCATAGGTCCTGGGCGGCCATGCACTGTTTTGATTCAAAAGTTTTAACGAAAATAAAGCAGATATTGAAAAATTCCTACCATGTAAATTTCAAAATAGTTTTCGAATAAAATAAAAGATGAAAAGTTCTATAACAAGAACTTTTCATTTGACATAAAAGGTCAAATTCAACTATTGTAGAGAAAAAATATTTTGAACAATATGAAACAGTGTTTTAAATTTTATTGCAAAAAATTAAACAAAGGTAAACTACGGTTCAATTGCAAACATAATCAAAAATTTAACGAATTTTAAAAGTGGCCTGTTGAGGTCTTATGTGACCATTAGAAGTTATAAAACAAGTTAATAGAAGTAGCTCATTGATTTTTAGTAGAAAGGATATAACAAATTCGATATCACCTTGTAGTCTAAACTTCATTTCTCCTATACTTTATATCGTAATTTATTTTGCTCTCTTTTCTAAATTGATCCTTGCTTAGTGAACTACTTTCCTCAGAAATTCATTTTGTGCAATCTATGTTAGAAAAAACCTTTTTTAGAGAATTATTTACCTCAAATTTTACCGATTTCAGAGCTTTTTTATTGAAATCCTTTGTTGATCTTGCCTTATTTCTCAATATCATGTTTTGTAGTATCAGGTGATATAAACAGATATCACTCTGGATGTTAAGAAATTCAAAATTCGTGGCATTCATTAAAATTAATCCTTGTTATCTTTATCGTCTAAAAGACGCTCTCTTTCACAACGAAGGAAAAAAATGGTAAATTTGGATTCACATTTTTAAAAAATTCCCTTATTGGTTAGAAAAATTACTTTATTAGTGAATTGATTATTGAAATATTAACTAATAAGTTAAAAGTTTTAAGTAGTAAGTGTAATATTTTGTTCCATTGTGTAAGAAAATATACAAAAATCGTAAGGGAATAGGATATTATAGGAACACTTTATTTGAAACAAAGAATATATTTCAGAACGGCTACGTTCTTTTATAAAGTAGTATAAAGAAGAAGTGATGAAGATAATAGTACAAAGGGCAGTGGTAGTTGCATGTGATTAATTGATAGGTGATTTGGTCTTTTTTTTATATATAATTATTGGTCATAGTTATCATTTTTTTTGAACATGTATATATAAGAGGAAAATAGTTAATCACAAGTTAAGATATATATTAGGTATATCTATGTGTTGATTGATTGCATTTGGTTCTAATAGGGAATGCCAGGCTTCCAGAAATAGTAAATTTTCAGATGAGGAGGTGCATAATATTTTGGCTTTAGTGAGAACAAAAGAATGTAATGAGTTTGCAATTGTGTTCTATTATCATATTATTATAATGATATGTTTGTATTTGTTAATGTAGTATTGGTGTTCATGGAGGCGTTGATGTGCGGGTCTGTCATTTTTTCCAATGTATGAGGCTATACAGTTGTTACAATTTATTTTATATTTGAAATTCTTTGTTTATAAGGATCGTTTTTTCCTAAAAATTATTTTTGAAATATCTTTTTAAGTAATTCTTAGGATTGGGAATTAATAAGATAAGAATGTAAGATTGATTTTAATTTGTTAAAATAAAATTTGTCGGAATCATTTCTTATAAAAAAATTTTGAGTTTGAGGAAAAATTTGCAAAATCGTTGAAATATTTTTCTATGAGAAATTCATCGTTTTGTTTAAAAGATTTTTTACATGAGATTAGTGAATTGATTATAATATATTTAGGATAGTTGTTACTGGAGAGTGTGGTTGGATAGAAAGTCTAAAAGATATGGGTATGTATGTGTGAGTTTATAGAAGACTTTAGTTGATAGAATTTGTTTTTTCGTGTGATTTGATATCTAAAAATGAGAGGCTGTTTTTGTTTTCCATCTCGAATGTGAAAAATTTTAGTCATTTTTGAAAATTGGTGAAAGAATTATGTAATGATTTATTATGGAAAAGATGTAGAATTTTAGAAAATTTTCTTTATGTTTAAGAGATTATTTCAAGATAAAGCTTTAAAGATTTTTGACTCACAAGGGAGGAGCCACTTCTTCACAGTTAAGATGTTTTTTAAAGACCTCAATTACACCACTCCTTCTTTTTCTTTCACCTCCCATTCTTTTTTCATTAGAGGCACCAACATTAGTTCGACCTGGTGCCACATATATTGATTTTTCAAAAAATTGATTGATATGGCTTTTCATATTCGGCTAATAAATGTTTTCTTCTTATTTATCTAATCGATATCAACCAGTTGTTATAGGTTCACCTAAATCTGAAAGCTCAATTTTTGTTCCTCTTTTTTCGCAATATTTGTAAATGATATTTTTGATCGTTGTTTCGATTTTCTATAAAGGTAAAGGTACTGTGGGGGTGTTTTCATTAACAAGGCACTGGTGTACTGCTTATGTCAAACTATGAACACATTGGTATTGATGAGGAATCGAACCCAGAGCCTTTCGTGATGAGTCCATCATATCGACCAACCTGCCATGCCACCCATTAATATATTATAATGTTTGCTGGTGATATGACATTTATCATGCGAGTGCTTTCTTTTATAAATATAAAGTGTTTTACTATTATCGAAAAAAATATTAGAAATCTTATTCCATTTCAGAGTCAATAATAAAATTGATGTTTTATTAAAAGTATAAAAAAACTAAAGCTTTCTTTTTTCTAATTCCAAAGTCAATGATATTTTGGATATCCGTGAAATTGGAAATGTAGGCAATTAGAGCTAAGCAGTAGGAAAAAATAATTGCCATGCTAAGAAAAACTAGTAGACTCTTTCCCCTGATATCAACATGATGTTATATAAATCTCTCTTCCTTCCAAATCGCAAAAGATCTTCAATCTGTCATATGAATGTCATTTTCATGAATATTCAAATGCTCATTTATTCCAAATATTCCTAAATGGTTGAAAAGATATTAAAGTAAAAAATAAAAATGTATTATCAAAAATAGGCCAAATAATAACTAAAAAATTTTATAATTTAGTGATCAAAATATATTTTAAAGTTGACATATCAAAACAAATAATTCTAACTTTTTTTAATCATCTTATTAAATGTATTAATAATTCTGGTTATCTTAACTTTTAATTTTTAGTTTCTTATCAAACATTAGAATTATTGTCAAAATAAAAATTAAGGTATATTCACGTTTTTTTACAATTGAATATAGATTAGATTTTATCTTTTATATATTTGCTTTGAAAAAGGAGTTTATACTCCGAAACTAGTCAGTAAAATCAGCAATAAAGTGTCAAGTTTTTATAATTTTTTATATTGTTATAATTATTTTACCTCAATGGGCATATCTGTCAAAGATTTCGTTTCTAAATATAGATTAGATGTTCCCAATTTGGAAAATCCATGAATAAAATCTTCATACAAATTCATCTATATCAGTGGTTACATAAAAAAAATTAAGGGTTATTTTAGAAAATAACAAAACTTAATTTCAATCTAATTTTTGAAAAGAAATTCAAAAAGAATTCTTTTTGATTAAAAAGAATTTAAATAATACTATTCTTGAAGAAAATTGTGTAAATTTTCTGATAAAAACTGAAAAAGCCATAGACGAAAAGGTATAAACTTTTAATTGGTTTTTTTTTCTATATTTTACCTTTCTAGGAATATTTCCCCGATGACGATTATCAATTATACAAGTTACTTAAGCAACTTGAAAAGTGCCTTCAATATAAAAGCAAAGAAGACGAACTTTTTTCAGAATATCAAGTAAACTTTTGTTTCTTTATGAGTATTTTAAAAACTAACTTTTTA
>JAUIRK010000025.1:0-15360 GCA_030549495.1 Nectonema munidae | reverse complement strand
AGCGAATTAAAAAGATGTTTTTAAACAGTACTTGTAGGCTTTATTGTCAATAAGACAATAAATTTTTTTGCTTACAATATTTTTTTTCAAAATTTTTTCAAGAATTTAATAGCAGAATTTTAATATATATTTATTCTAGTTTCCATTAAATAAAATAGAAAACAGAACCGAGAAATCTAGTTGATTCTCAATACCGCTATTTTATAAGAACAGTTATTTCAGGACAAATTGTAAACAATGTACGTATTTATATAATATGTATATCAGCGATGTGTATTTTTGTAAATAAAAGTTTCCCCCTAGGTTTACCATAAAAATGGTCTACGGCGCCCATGCTGAAAATTTAAAATAGAAATTCAACTTGAATTCACCTTAAAACAGGGATACAGCTATATGTGGACATTGGAACCTTCAAAAAATGTGGATATTTGAAGCAGGTAACTCGCGTTCGTCATATGAGGATCCATTACGACCTGTCAATCTTGTTAATACTTGAAGGTGATTTTTCAAAATATTTTTTCTTCAAATTATGTTAACTATTCTTTTAATTTTTGAATAAATTATAAAAAAATTTTCATATGCCTTTTCTATACATATCATTTATTTGTAAAGAAATAAATTAGTTTTTCAAATTTTTTTCCTTTCTGAAAATTTTTAGTGAGATGGAACGAATAATTTTATATTATTTTAATTATTTTTTCCCCTATATATAAAGGTAAATTATTTTAAAAATTTTTCTTTTGGTGCCAAAATTTCCCTCAGATTAAGAGAGCATAATTGTTCATTTTAGAATAAAAAATGTGTTTAGATTCTAAACATAATTCTAAACACATTTTTGTCCTCACTTTATTTACACGTTTAAACCTAACGCGTTTAGTAAAAGCATAGTGTTTAGCTTAAATGTGTTTAGATAACCAACGTTCAAATAACGCGTTTAGTAGGATAAACGCGTTTAGAAAAACATAGTGTTTAGTTCACATGTGCTTAGATCACTCAAATCCACAATGCACGTTTTTTTAGATCAATGTATGAATATTTAAATTAAAATTTTTTTGCATATGTTTAAAATAATACAAAACTGAAAAACAAAACTATAACTGATACAAGTTGTATTCAGTTACCTTCTCGATGAAAACACCCCAAAGTACCTTTACCTTTACCTTTATTAAAAAATATCAGCCTATAAATACGCAAAATAATGAATACTAAATTTTATCATAAAATTTAAAACATAGAAGCAAAATACAATAAAATTTCCTTTTGAAAATTTATTTATGAAAGTCAAAAATTATAAAAAAAAACATTCAATCCAATTTTATTGATTCTTCAAATTTCCTATAAAAGTTTACAAATTTGGAACATTTAAAAAGGGATAGTCGTCTTTGAAGATTTCGAGTTGCAAAAGTCCCAAAACTTGATAAGACTTCGGATAAATTAGATCAAAAACGTAGTATGCCATTAATAAATAATTTATAGCCTCCATTACACTTTTTCCACAAAAAATTTTAAGACCATCACCAACTAAATTAATTTCTTTTATCTGCATGTTCTCACAAAGAAAAAATAACTTGGGCGAACTTCCTTGAACGCACGGAATATTTTCAATTGAGTTCTAAAAAGTTAGTTTTTAAATTAGTCATAAAGAAACAAAAGTTTACTTGATATTCTGAAAAAAGTTCGTCTTCTTTGATTTTATATTGAAGGCACTTTTCAAGTTGCTTCTTTAGTAAAAAAAAATTATTTTGTTGCTATATTTTTTTACCAAAACTTAAAAATAATAAATTTATCATAAAAAATTAATAGATGGCGTTAATTTATATATATATAATAATTTTAAAAAATTTATGGATTTAACTTTACAACGCATATATTTATATTTTCAAGCTACTCTCATAACACGAATACCCAGTTTTTACTTAAAAAAAACTTAGTCTAAAAAAGTCAAAAAAAATATTACAGGTGTTAAAAATTTATCTTAAAACTATAAACTTAGAGGCATTTAGAGCAAATAACTTTAGAATGATATTTACAAACCATATTTCAACATTTTGCACATCGACGTGAAGTTATGTTTTTTTCTTAAGATGCAAAGAAAACATGAAGCTTTGCTTGATGATGTAGGTTCTACTTCACTACGACTTTCAAAACCATGGTATGATAATAAATTCTTGACATCAAGAGATAACTCTGAAGTTAGAGATCTTATTTTCATAGATTCTTCAGCCATTCGCAGGGCAAGCAATTTTATAAATATCTTTCTACCGCCTTGTTTCGTGTTGGGGAAATCCCTATGGCTATTGAACTTTGCTATAACCCATGAGTTCAGCACACTAATATCTAGATAATTTGAAAATGGCACAAAGATCCACTTTCTATTGGGTTTATACGATTTGTAAGCTCTTATCATTATATTCAAAACATCAACTCCATCTTTGAACTAGTTGTATTCCAACAAGCTCTCAGGTTAAGAAAGCAACATTAGTGATTTGCACGTTTTTATGCTGTGACGACATAATATATACAACTTTGAAGTAACTTACGGCATGACGTCTAGGTATATACGCGCTCAGAGAAACATAATTGGAGTATATTATTCTACTTTCGCATTCACTAAGTCGCAATTCTCTAAGATAGGGGCTAAATACTAAGGGGACAAATCTCCTATTTGACATAACAGTTCCGCACAATGATAAATTTTTTGTACTACACCAAACAGCTAAGGAATGACTAGTAAAAAATCTATCCGTGTAAATGCCACACCCTTCAGGTATTTTACTATTTTCAATTAGTCTTTTGCAAATATTTAGCCGAGAAAAGTAAGTTCTATCAGAAATACCACCCACATAGATTTCGGAAGATAGACAATAATAAAATTTAGCGTCGTTTATGTGATATAATTTTATACCGTAGTGTCCGGGTTTTTTGGGGTCATATATTTTGACCGGACATCCTCCTATAAATGTAACAAGCTGTTCATCTATGGTAACGGCTGAATGAGGATTCCAATACAATGAAAAACTTAAAAAAAAAATCATGGATTTTACGAATGGGACTAATCTTGTCATTAGCATCTCTCTCGTTTTTTTGTCAAAACGTAAAAATACGTGAATGAGAGTAAACATATCGCGTCCCAAGCAACTTCGTAAAAAAGGACTCCCAGCATTTGAAAATAAGTCAGCAGTTTTAACTTTTTGATCACCATTTTGACCGATGTAAATCAAAGAGCCAAAGTAAGCGAGAAGATGGGAAACACTAAACTTAAACTTTTAATTGGTTTTTTTTTCTATATTTTACCTTTCTAGGAATATTTCCCCGATGACGATTATCAATTATACAAGTTACAATAAATAATTTATAGCCTCCATTACACTTTTTCCACAAAAAATTTTAAGACCATCACCGACTAAATTAATTTCTTTTATCTGCATGTTCTCACAAAGAAAAAATAACTTGGGCGAACTTCCTTGAACGCACGGAATATTTTCAATTGAGTTCTAAAATTGAAGTAGACTTTATATAGTAGATGTTTGAGGTATCATTTTTGCTCTAAACAAAAATGGCGGATAATTTTAACTAAGTTTTATTTGTAAAGGTGGTTTGTTGGTTATTATAAGTACAGCAGAGTTTTAAACTATTATTATTCGTAGTAATAATAATTTTTATTTCTCTTCTGGTTCCTTTTTTCAAAGTATTACTTCCTTAAAATATTATTTCCTTAAAATATTATTTCTATTTTTCCTAAAATTTTCGCGACATTTTTTTTTTCTCTCTCCATGAAAAAAAAGTCAAAGACTCCTTGGTCGTGCTTCTTCTGTAAAGATTCTTCATGTAAGGATATGGCTCACTGTCATTCATGTGGAGAATGGTTTTGTTATGATTGTCAAAATCTTGATAAAGAATTTAGTGAAGTCATCGATAAATTTTTTCATTTAGGAATAAGATGGTTATGTAAGTCATGTATCTCTTCTCCTTCTTCACAAACAGAATCCAAGAAAGACAAAACAAACAATTCCCAAATTCTTAAAACACTCAACAAAATAGAACATAAATTAGACTCCTTTCCTATGTTTACCCAACAAAAGAAAAATAAATCCAATGAATATGCTGTTGAAAGGCCTTTATATTCAGATGTGGTAAAAAGCCCAATAAATCAATTAATCGTATCTACTGAAAATAATGATCGAGAGAAACTCTTGTCAAGCTTTGATGAAAAATTGAAATTTGTCCCAATTAAAAAAGCCATCAATCTTAAAAACTCAATTGCTTTAAATTTTCCAAACAAAGTATCATCTGATAAGGCAAAAGAAATTATAGAGAGTTGCAAATTAAAAATCATCAAAGAAGTGAAATTTTATCCTAAAGTTTCTTTGTTAGTTCCTACATCATTCGACAATGAATCCATAGTTTCTTCTATTTTGTCAAAAAATGATGGTCTTCAAACTATTTTGGACAGTGGTGGTATGATGCAATTTTTTATTCTCTAAACCGTTCAAGGATCAAAATTTAAAGATTGCGGTACTAAAAGTATCTTCTTCTGTTTTTAAATACATTAGTATGTGCAACTATAGACTGTTTTTTGGTTTGTTTCATTCTAGGGTCTTACCTTTTTATTCATATAAACAGTGCTCTAACTGTTGTTTAATGGGTCATACAGCATCTGAGTGTAAGAATACGAGTGTTTGTAAGTTTTGTAGTGAAAGTCATAACGGTAGTTCATGTACAGTCACTGAATCTGAATACAAATGTGCTAACTGTAATAAAAGTAAATGCCCAGACATTAATCATTCAGCATTTAACAAAACTTGTAAATTTGTCCAGAAAGAAATCAACTTTGTTAAAAAACATACTGTCTATGACTACGAATAATTTTTTAGGTATATCTAATTTTAATGATATATTTTCTTTAAACATATTCGATGATAACATTAATATAAAATCTACTTCCTTTCTAACCCCTGATTCGGTTATAGAAACTAATGAATTAAATATTATTAGTCTTAATATTCAATCATTAAGAGCAAAATTTTCAGAGCTAGAAGTACTTATAAGTACGTTAAACTGGCATTCCACCCACCCTATATCGGTTATATGTTTGCAAGAGTCTTGGCTCACAGATTCTGATTTTTCTAGTTTTACTCTTGCCTCTTATATATTTTTATCATCGCCGAGAGTTATCTCAAAGCATGGGGGTTTATGTTTTTTTATTCATGAAAATCTCTCATATAAAATCTTTAGTTCTGGTAGTTTTGAGTCTATTGCTGAGTATTTTTGCGTGGAACTAATAATTAATAGACGTTTTTTTATGCTGCATAATTTCTATAGACTACCAACAAATATATCCAGCGTTGAGGAGTCTTTTAATGACCAGTTTGAAATCTATCTGAATCAGCTTCCTCTCAATTTTACTAATATTTTAATTGGAGATTTTAATTTCAATCTTTTTAATATTGAAAGTCGAGCTATTAATAGGTTTTTCACTTTGTGTATCTCTCATTCGATGCTTCCTACAATTACTACTATGACCCGTCCGAATAGTGACACCTTACTGGACAATATCTTGATACCAAATCGTCAATTTGATTATTCAGCATTTGTACTTAATACAAACATATCAGACCACTACCCTATTTGGTTATCTTTAAAACATGCTTCTCTTTCAAAAACTAAAAATAATTCTTTCTTTGATGAAAAAGTTTTTTTAAAGCTAGTTTCTGAATATGATTGGATCTCTTTTGTTAATCAAGAAGAGAACGATCCCTCTTATTTGTTAAGCTCTCTTATTTCAAAAATCTCAGAATTAAAAAATTTATCAATGAAATGTTTTTTTTCTAACCCTCATACTAGGAAAATAAAAAATAGTTGGGTCAATGAAAACCTTATAGAATTAATTAATAAAAGAAATAAGGCCTACTCTAAATGGAAAAAATCAAAGACTTACGAATTAAGAGATATCTTTGTCTTTCTGAGAAATCAAGTTAAATATACAGCCAAAAATTTAAAAAGAAATTATTTTGAAAAAATACTAAGTAATAATAAGGATACAAAGTTTACCTGGAGAATTATTAATTCTTTTGTAAAGCCTAGAGCCAAGTCTAAAATCTCCCATATGGTTGTTAATGATGTCGAAGTATCAAGGGATGTTTCTATCTGTAAACTATTTAGTGATTACTTCGCTGAAAGCTTTAATAGTACTTACGTACACAAAGATAGTACACTTACCCTTGAATCTAAATCTTCAACATTTTTTCTCAAAGATATCTCTATGAATGATATTCTTTTGTCCTTCAATTCTTTAAAAAGTAGTCGCTCTGAAGATGTGTATGGCCTATCAGTTTATGATTTGAAAAAAGTTCAAAACTACATTGCACATCCCCTGATGAAATCATTCAACTTATGCATCCAGAATAACACCTTTCCTGAAATTTTGAAAAGTACCAAAATAATTCCTGTCCACAAAAAGGGTGACAAAAGTGATGTTGTAAACTACCGACCTATATCAATCGTAAGTTCTGTCTCAAAAGTATTTGAAAAAATTATTCACAAACAGCTCGATAACTACCTTACAACTCACAACCTCTTATCTCCATTTCAATTTGGATTTAGAAAGCACTATTCTACAGAAATTTTGCATACTTACTTCTTGAACTGCGTAATCTCTTCCCTTGACAGAAGAAACCAAGTTTGTTCTCTGTTTCTAGATACAAGCCGCGCATTCGACTCCCTACCCCATTCCTTACTTTTGTCCAAATTAAGACTATATGGTTTTACTGATGCCACTATTGAATTCTTCAAATCGTATCTTGAAAACAGATCTCAAAGGGTCTATGTCAATGATTGCATATCTGATAAAAAGAAAGTGATTTCTGGAGTGCCTCAAGGTACAATTTTAGCCCCAGTTCTTTTCAACATCTTTATGAACGACATTGCTAGTGTCACATCAGATGCAAGAGTTCTAATGTATGCGGATGACATAACAGTACTTTTGGAACATGAAAATTTAAATGATCACTTTCTCGAGAGAAATGTTAGGATGTTACAAAATTGGTTTATGCAAAATGGCTTGTCTTTGAACAAAAAAAGTCTAAATATATTTCCTTTTCGTACAGATTTGGCGATACTCAATATGCAAACTACTTAGAAAAGCTTGGTTATGAAAAGGTTAACGAATTTAATTACTTGGGTTTGATTGTCAAGAGTAATCTCTCTTGGCAAAGCCATTTATCTCATATCTCTCACAAATTGGCTTATATCTCTGGTATTCTAAGACAAGCCAAAAGATTCCTCCCTACTAAAACAATGCTACTTCTTTATAAAACCCTTTTTCTACCTCATCTTAGATACAGCATATTCAACTGGGGACATACAAAAGACACAACTCTCTTTTCATTACAAAAAAAAACACTAAGAGTTGTCTTCAACCTTCATCCAATTTCTCATACAAACAGAATATTTCACGAACACCACTTGCTCAAACTTGAAGATATATATAATTTCAATGTAAATAATACGTTGTACAAATTTTTGCACAATATGTTGCCCCCAATTTTCAACATATTTATCTCTTTTAACTTTGAGAAAAACAGAAGGTCTCCTCGTTTTGCTGGTAAAATGTCTATACCTTTTTATAATTATTTCAAATCAAGAGAATGCTTTACATACAAAATTTCTACACTCTACAATACCAATGAACTTTTTTTCAATCAGTTTTTTACAAATATTAAAGCATTTCAAAAGATGGTCTTAGCAAATTTTAATAGTTCCTATGCTTCAATCACTCAATGCGTATCATCAAATTGTTTTGTTTGCAAAAACATAACCACTTCTCTCTAATGGATTCTATACCTATTTAGGAATGTAATCTATTCTTAATTATAGATTATGTTTCTCTTTTTCTTTCACTTCCTCATATCTTCACTTTTATTACGATTCTTTTTATGGCATTTCCAACATATATTCCCTGTTAACATCAAGATTTTAAAAGCAGGTTGATGTCTCTTTCAGCGGTTTTAATGGCCTTTGATACCAACCTTCAAAAGTAAATTTTGCCTTTAATCTCCTTATACTTTTGGTTCGATGCCGATCTATCCATATTTATTTTTGTTCGCAAATTTCTTTTAAAATATATACTTTTGAAAATAAAATTATTATTATTATTATTATTAAAAAGTTAGTTTTTAAAATACTCATAAAGAAACAAAAGTTTACTTGATATTCTGAAAAAAGTTCGTCTTCTTTGCTTTTATATTGAAGGCACTTTTCAAGTTGCTTAAGTAACTTGTATAATTGATAATCGTCATCGGGGAAATATTCCTAGAAAGGTAAAATATAGAAAAAAAAACCAATTAAAAGTTTATACCTTTTCGTCTATGGCTTTTTCAGTTTTTATCAGAAAATTTACCCAATTTTCTTCAAGAATAGTATTATTTAAATTCTTTTTAATCAAAAAGAATTCTTTTTGAATTTCTTTTCAAAAATTAGATTGAAATTAAGTTTTGTTATTTTCTAAAATAACCCTTAATTTTTTTTATGTAACCACTGATATAGATGAATTTGTATGAAGATTTTATTCATGGATTTTCCAAATTGGGAACATCTAATCTATATTTAGAAACGAAATCTTTGACAGATATGCCCATTGAGGTAAAATAATTATAACAATATAAAAAATTATAAAAACTTGACACTTTATTGCTGATTTTACTGACTAGTTTCGGAGTATAAACTCCTTTTTCAAAGCAAATATATAAAAGATAAAATCTAATCTATATTCAATTGTAAAAAAACGTGAATATACCTTAATTTTTATTTTGACAATAATTCTAATGTTTGATAAGAAACTAAAAATTAAAAGTTAAGATAACCAGAATTATTAATACATTTAATAAGATGATTAAAAAAAAGTTAGAATTATTTGTTTTGATATGTCAACTTTAAAATATATTTTGATCACTAAATTATAAAATTTTTTAGTTATTATTTGGCCTATTTTTGATAATACATTTTTATTTTTTACTTTAATATCTTTTCAACCATTTAGGAATATTTGGAATAAATGAGCATTTGAATATTCATGAAAATGACATTCATATGACAGATTGAAGATCTTTTGCGATTTGGAAGGAAGAGAGATTTATATAACATCATGTTGATATCAGGGGAAAGAGTCTACTAGTTTTTCTTAGCATGGCAATTATTTTTTCCTACTGCTTAGCTCTAATTGCCTACATTTCCAATTTCACGGATATCCAAAATATCATTGACTTTGGAATTAGAAAAAAGAAAGCTTTAGTTTTTTTATACTTTTAATAAAACATCAATTTTATTATTGACTCTGAAATGGAATAAGATTTCTAATATTTTTTTCGATAATAGTAAAACACTTTATATTTATAAAAGAAAGCACTCGCATGATAAATGTCATATCACCAGCAAACATTATAATATATTAATGGGTGGCATGGCAGGTTGGTCGATATGATGGACTCATCACGAAAGGCTCTGGGTTCGATTCCTCATCAATACCAATGTGTTTATAGTTTGACATAAGCAGTACACCAGTGCCTTGTTAATGAAAACACCCCCACAGTACCTTTACCTTTATAGAAAATCGAAACAACGATCAAAAATATCATTTACAAATATTGCGAAAAAAGAGGAACAAAAATTGAGCTTTCATATTTAGGTGAACCTATAACAACTGGTGGATATCCATTAGATAAATAAGTAGAAAACATTTATTAGCCGAATATGAAAAGCCATATCAATCAATTTTTGAAAAATCAATATATGTGGCACCAGGTCGAACTAATGTTGGTGCCTCTAATGAAAAAAAAAATGGGAGGTGAAAGAAAAAGAAGGAGATGGTGTAATATCTAGTATTGAGGTCTTTAAAAAACATCTTAACTGTGAAGAAGTGGCTCCTCCCTTGTGAGTCAAAAATCTTTAAAGCTTTATCTTGAAATAATCTCTTAAACATAAAAAAAAATTTTCTAAAATTCTACAATAGATACGTTAATGACATCTTTTCCATAATAAATCATTACATAATTCTTTCACCAATTTTCAAAAATGACTAAAATTTTTCACATTCGAGATGGAAAACAAAAACAGCCTCTCATTTTTAGATATCAAATCACACGAAAAAACAAATTCTATCAACTAAAGTCTTCTATAAACTCACACATACATACCCATATCTTTTAGACTTTCTATCCAACCACACTCTCCAGTAACAACTATCCTAAATATATTATAATCAATTCACTAATCTCATGTAAAAAATCTTTCAAACAAAACGATGAATTTCTCATAGAAAAATATTTCAATAATTTTGCAAATTTATTCCTCAAACCCAAAATTTTTTATAAGCCATGATTTCGACACATTTTATTTCAACAAATTAAAATCAATCTTACATCCTTATCTTATTAATTCCCAATCCTAAGAATTACTTAAAAAGATATTTCAAAAATAATTTTTAGGAAAAAACGATCCTTATAAACAAAGAATTTCAAATATAAAATAAATTGTAACAACTGTATAGCCTCATACATTGGAAAAAATGACAGACCCGCACATCAACGCCTCCATGAACACCAATACTACATTAACAAATACAAACATATCATTATAATAATATGATAATAGAACACAATTGCAAACTCATTACATTCTTTTGTTCTCACTAAAGCCAAAATATTATGCACCTCCTCATCTGAAAATTTACTATTTCAGGAAGCCTGGCATTCCCTATTAGAACCAAATGCAATCAATCAACACATAGATATACCTAATATATATCTTAACTTGTGATTAACTATTTTCCTCTTATATATACATGTTCAAAAACAATGATAACTATGACCAATAATTATATATAAAAAAAAGACCAAATCACCTATCAATTAATCACATGCAACTACCACTGCCCTTTGTACTATTATCTTCATCACTTCTTCTTTATACTACTTTATAAAAGAACGTAGCCGTTCTGAAATATATTCTTTGTTTCAAATAAAGTGTTCCTATAATATCCTATTCCCTTACGATTTTTGTATATTTTCTTACACAATGGAACAAAATATTACACTTACTACTTGTAACTTTTAACTTATTAGTTAATATTTCAATAATCAATTCACTAATAAAGTAATTTTTCTAACCAATAAGGGAATTTTTAAAAATGTGAATCCAAATTTACCATTTTTTTCCTTCGTTGTGAAAGAGAGCGTCTTTTAGACGATAAAGATAACAAGGATTAATTTTAATGAATGCCACGAATTTTGAATTTCTTAACATCCAGAGTGATATCTGTTTATATCACCTGATACTACAAAACATGATATTGAGAAATAAGGCAAGATCAACAAAGGATTTCAATAAAAAAGCTCTGAAATCGGTAAAATTTGAGGTAAATAATTCTCTAAAAAAGGTTTTTTCTAACATAGATTGCACAAAATGAATTTCTGAGGAAAGTAGTTCACTAAGCAAGGATCAATTTAGAAAAGAGAGCAAAATAAATTACGATATAAAGTATAGGAGAAATGAAGTTTAGACTACAAGGTGATATCGAATTTGTTATATCCTTTCTACTAAAAATCAATGAGCTACTTCTATTAACTTGTTTTATAACTTCTAATGGTCACATAAGACCTCAACAGGCCACTTTTAAAATTCGTTAAATTTTTTGATTATGTTTGCAATTGAACCGTAGTTTACCTTTGTTTAATTTTTTGCAATAAAATTTAAAACACTGTTTCATATTGTTCAAAATATTTTTCTCTACAATAGTTGAATTTGACCTTTTATGTCAAATGAAAAGTTCTTGTTATAGAACTTTTCATCTTTTATTTTATTCGAAAACTATTTTGAAATTTACATGGTAGGAATTTTTCAATATCTGCTTTATTTTCGTTAAAACTTTTAAAGCAAAACAGTGCATGGCCGCCCAGGACCTATGCGGACATGCGAGGGTTACGACCATTCAAGGTAAGACCTAATTTTGGTCGCATTAGACAGGTGGTCGTTAAAAACAGGGTGAAAATATTTCAAAATATTGACTTCAATAAATTGTAAACCAAAATGTCGTAGTAGATTGAATCACAATTATAAAAGTTAAAATTAATTTATTTAAACTTTAAAATAATCAGTTATCCTTTTTGTTGTAAGGATTTTGCTGACATTTTGTCAAGCTCAATACTTCTTTCACCATGTATTCCAGAGCTTTTCCTAAGCCATGATGAAGAAGAAACTTTTTTAGTTTATCGGCAATTTCTATTGCTTCTTTTAAAGGTATGTGCCACTTCCTTCTGTTTATTCATCACTTTCCAAAGAACTCTCTTCTTTTTCTCTTTCGATCTCTTTCAATGCTTCTTTTGCAGGTAAGTCAAAGACGCTATTCTTAACATCGCATGTGTACAAGTCTTTATCAATATTGGAAACAGCTTCATACTTAGCCCCGAAAACATCCCTACTTAAATTTTTCACTGCAATAGGTATTTCTTCTTCAATCTCAGGATTCCACACAGAAATGTTTTCTTTGTGAAATCCGGCCTTTATGAAACATTTCTTGATTGTGCTTATTTCAACTTCTTCCCATGCTGCACTACAGCATAAAATTACATCCAATATTTGTGTTGATTTTAAGGGTTGACTTACATTAATACCAGGGGCGCACATCCTCAAAATTATTGGGGGCGAAATTTTTTTTGTTGCAATTTTCAAAATTAGTGGTCTGGAAATACCACGGGAGACCAAATATTCAAGCAATCCTTTAAAATAGAGTGTATTCAGCGCATACCTAAAGTCCTAAATTTATAAGACTACTTTATATTTTTTTACAAAATTGGTGAATTTAAATACTATACTTCCAGCGAAAATATTTTAATTAAGTTTGCAGAATATAGACTAGTTTAAAAAAATCCAAAATTGTTAGGGGGTGGAATAGGGTTTTCATTTGAAAAATGAAGTAGTCTACCACGCACATTACAGGAATTGATGAAAGGATATTTGATTCATAGAGAAAAACAAATAACTGAAGGTTAGATAGATTTATGAGTGAATTTAGTCTAAAGGCAAAAGAGTCTACTAGACACCCTGTGATGTTTATATGAAAAAAATGTGATTGATTCAGGGGCAAGGGTATACAATGAAGTTATAATTGTGCAAACAAAAAATTAAGATCGCATTATTTCCTTTTACTCAGCATCATTCAAAAATAGTTCAAAAGATAAATTGATACAAACTACAAAAAGTAAAATAACTTTTATCATTTTGCAATGATTTGCCTTTTATAATAAATTTTAAGGAAAAAAAAGTCTATCAGAAAAAAGTTATAGAGCTTCAACAAAAACTAAACATTTTTAGAGCATAACTTACGTTTTTTGAAAACTAATTTGACGTACCCCCCTACAGCATACTCTATGGGTGGCATGGCAGATTGGTTGAGATGATGGACTCAGCACGGAAGCCTCTGGATTCGATTCCTCATCGATACTTCAAATTTCGAATTTGTTCATAGTTTGACATAAGCGGTACATCAGTGCTTTGTCAATGAAAATACACATGCTGCACCTTACCTTTTACTTAAAATTGAAAAATTTGCTAGATAATTAACATAAGAAAGAAAGGAAACAAAATAAACTAATAAAGCAATTTTCACTATTTTAAAATCGAACCGTCTGTTCTAAGAATAATTTCAAAATAAGAGGAGGCATAAAGAATTAGAGTTTATTTAATATTTTCAAGTTTTTATAAGCAGCAAAAGCCAACATTTAAGTAGCTATATAAGTAGCCCTTATAATTAAAAAATTATTTAAACTAACGGTCGACAGACATTTCGCCCCATAGACAATTTGCCCCCTGGACAAATTGTCTCATAGGCTATTTGTTTCATCCATCTTTGCTTATTATATGTGTAAAATTATTAAAAAATTTTATATTCTTGTTTATTTTATCTCTGTTAAATTATTTTAAATTAATCATTTTATCTCTTAATTTTTTAGAATTGTCCATGAGACAAAATGTCTTATGAAAATAACGGCGCAAATTGTCCATGAAACAAAATGTCTTATGAAAATAATGGGGCGAATTGTCCATGGGACGAACTGTCTTATGAAAATAATGGGACGAACTGTCTTATGAAAATAATGGGGCGAAATGTCCAAGCCCCCCCCCCCCTTCCCCTCGCCCCCGGATGTGCGCCCCTGATTAATACATCTTGATTCATTCCTGTCCTCTCACTATATGGAAAAGTTATAGAAAAATTAGCGATTGTTCAGTAGAATAAAAAAACACTTTACTTGTCGTTTTCTAAACTTTAACTTCATTGCTTCAATTATCCTTTGATCCATTGGCTGAGTTTTACAAGTTGTATTAGGGGGAAGAAATTGAATTTTAACGTTACTGAGCTTAAGATTGGGATGATAAGGGGCATTATCAATGAATAGAAGGACGTTCCTTTTTTCAACTTTCATTTTCCTATTAAAATTTTGTAGCCATTCTTCAAAAATCTCACCAGTCATTCAAGCTTTTCTATTAAACTTGTACTCTACTAGTAAAGAACTCAACTTCACTTTTGAAAAACATCTAGGAGACTTTGATTTTGCAATCACTAAAGATTTTATTTTTTCTCCAATCATACTGGCAGAAAGTGCTATTGTTATTCTTTCCTTTGATCGTTTTCCACCTGGACATTCTTCACATAAAAACTATCAAAACTTATACAAATTCAACAATTCGAAACTTTTTTTTACCTTTCAAATGAAAGTTTTTAGTTGTGTCTTTGAAAAAAAGCCCCAGTTTCCGTCTAAATTAAAAATTTCACGAATTTTCTCAAGTTTCAATTTCCATTTTTCAACGGTTGATTAGCAAATATCTGCTCTTAGCCTGTCATGTTACCAAAAACAATGTTGTTTCTACGAATAAAGCTCTCCAACCAACCATTTGAAGCTTTAAAATTCGATTTTCCAAGTTCTTCAGCAAAGCTCAAAGCTTTGATTTTGAGAATTGGTCCACTGACTGAATGCCTCTAGCTAAAGCGTCAATAAACCCCCTGTATGTTAGAGTGTTTATCTCTTCATTACCTGTTAAATAGTTTTTTTCTTTTTAAAACTGTTGACACACAAGATTTAGAATAATCTTCTAACACTTGTGCTTGCCTTTTTCTTAATGTTTGGATTTGAGCTTTACCTACACCCATATCAGCAGCTATTTTATAAGTTGCTCTGCCACTATCAAGAACTTTAATTACATCTTACTTTTGTTGAAGAGTAAGTGATGTTCTTTTTTCGACATATTACATACTATGTAAACATGATCTAACAATTATATTGAAATTTGTAACCAATAAACTTACGTGAA
>JAUIRK010000024.1:0-20198 GCA_030549495.1 Nectonema munidae | reverse complement strand
CTGATATATAATTACAAATATCTTCATTTAGATCAAGATAATCTTCAACAATTTAATTTATATCAACTCATCTGTAAGATTGCTGCTATTGGTGTTTTATCCATACAAACTCATCTTCGTTTAGAATGTCTGCTGGTAGCTGCGCTTTTCTCGTGAAGGCTAGACGCTCTCTCTATCTTGCTAGCAGACTACTAACTGTAATAGAGTTCAAGCATACGTCGATTGGTGTAGGTGCTAGGTTGATGTGACTAATTTTGTGTAAAATTTTCAGGGGGCGACCTTTTTTCTTATAATCTTCAAAATTTATTTTAAAAGAATTTTTGTCTTTTTTAATGCCCGTCAAGTGAAGCTTGCGCTGGTATAGTGAAGCACTCGATTTTTGGTAAACTATTGGCTGAACGATTGCACAAATTCATGTTTGATAAATAACATATTAATGTTTTTGCTAAATATTAAGTATGGTTTAAAAAGTTTCAAAAAGTTCAACAACATAGCAGAACAGTTGGTATTACATCGCTGCAAAGATTTATTGAAGTGCTCCATTGTATAATTGCATTCTTTGGCAAGAAAAATATCAAACCCGTTTATAATCTCGATTAGTAATCTGGCATCAGAAGACTTTTTAATTAAAGAACAGTTTATTGATTTTGTTAATGATTGATGATGTGAAAACATGTTTTTCTGAAATATCTCATAGCGTTTTTTCGATTGAAATGGGGGGGGGGGGGGGGGTCCTATGCTTGCAAGGATTGATCTGAAAGCTCTGATTCTATTTGCCACTACATATGAGTGTGAGCAAGCGTTTTTCATGTTACTTGCCATTGAAACCAAATCCCGAAACAGATTGGAAGTGAGTAATGATATGAGAGTTGCATTGGCAAAAAAACCAAATTTAGACAAATTAGTTTAGACAAAGAAGATGCATCCATCCCATTAAGATTTGGATTGTTCAGACAATTTTTGTATAAACAATTGTGTCGGTATAGTAGTTTATATGTTGATTTATTTTTTTAAATGAGACCTTGAGTTATTAAAATTTATAGTTAGACCGCTATGCCGAAATTTTTTAGAAAGTTTGTAAACAACTCTTCAAACTCAACAAGGGAGCAAATCATTCATATGGTAGATCACTACTCATCAGATGTAATTAAGTATTTATCCCTCCTTATTGCCATTTACCAGTTATTGAAACAGAAGGTAACAGTCTATCTGTATAGTCTATCTATTAGATATGCTATACTCAAACCAAGTGAAGGTTTTATACAATGACTAAAAATTATCTCTTTTGTTAATCTTTAGGGAGCTGAATTATTGGTTGAACCGATTTTATATTAGGTGTTCGAAGGTTTAAAATGTCTTTGTCTTCTAATGACCATATGGAAAGGGTTGTATTAGAGGACTCATTGGCAATATTAATTAGAAGCTAAAAGTTAATTCTCAGCCCCTCACAAATTTTCAGCGGGTGGAAGACATTAAGGGCACTTGGACAAAAAGGGCATTTCACTCATCATACTAGTTTGCAGCAACTTAATCTTAGGCGTCAGCATGTAACAGAAAGTGCAAACTGCACAGTGTACAAAGCTTCCCGCATGCACACAAGCTCTCTTTACATTCACATGTAGAAGTTTGTTTGAATAATTTAGTGTGAAAATTTCCTTCTATGTCAGAAGTTCTCAACTTTACTACCACTATCCATTTGTTTGAATAGAAAAAATTGTTATTTATTAAATCTAAAATTTCCACATGTCATCAGTTAAGTTTTAATTAAACTTTTTAATATTATTGATTCAATAAGTTATTATTTGCCTAAAGCATTTTGCTAAAAGATTGAGATGTTTTATAATGAAAAAATAATTATTTGTAAAAACTCAAAAATAAAAATGTTAAGATTTAAAATAACGATAGAAAAAATTAGTTAATAAAAATAAATGTGTTATGTGTTAAGATAATTTATTAAGCAACTATGCCTTGCGTCAATGTCAGGCATTTAAATAGTGTTAACATAAATAAATATTGGCTCAGGGATGCCTTTTAATTAAAAGGTGCAATGAGCTTACAGCATATATTTACAATCATATAACATTCTTCCCTTCCAGGAAAACAAAGATCACCATTGTACTTGAAGTCTTTCCACGGGCTTCCTTTCCCTATTTGATCTTCTTGGAAGGAGTTCACAGCTTTGGTCTTCCAGTTTCCTTTATACATTGTGTCTCTCCACTATCCGTTTGTTCTTCTTTATCAAATGCGGTACCGCCTTGACAATCGCTTATTGTAAGCCCACCTTTTTCGGCAATCTTTTCCATTGAGTACTCCTTTGAGTTTAGGTTTTGAAGAGCTTTACATTGAGGGGCTGGTGATAGATGGAAACGCTGTCTTCTCTTCCACTTGGATATAAATCATGTGCGTACTGGTGATTTACATCGATTACATCAACTTCCTCCATTTGCTCCATGTATTTGCTACTTGGGTTGAACTTTCTGACGAGAGCCTTGCATGGACTCAGCCACCAGTGTGGCATGGAAGTTCCTGTCTGCGTTTTTCGAGGAAAAAAAAAGATAAGCTCGTGCGGTGACTTGTTAGTGGTAGTACATATTAAAGTTCTCAAAGAGTGCAATGTAACCGGAATAGCCTCTTCCCAGTATCTTATATCAAAATTCAAACCTTTTAATGTCAATAAAATTGATTTCCATATAGAACCTACAAATCTCTCAGCTTGCACATTTCCTTCTGGGTTATATGGAGTTGTTCTACTGGGTACAATACCTTTTGTTTTCAAAAAAGTTCTAAACTCCTCACTCATAAAGCTACTACCACGATCAGAATGCACATAGTTTGGCAGACCAAAGACAGAAAAGAGTTTTGTTAAATGAAAAACTAAAGTTGCAGACGATGTATTTTGACAAGGAATTGCAAAAAGAAACCTAGAGTATTCATCTACAACTACTAAGATATATTTGTTGTTAGACACACTTGGTATTGGACCCTTAAAATCTAAATTAAGCCTTTCCCAGGGACGAATTGCTTTTATTAATTTTTCATTAGTTTTAACAAATTGTGGCTTAACATAACGGCAAATATGACAACCATTGCAGACGCTACGAACTTCTTCTACTGAAAACGGCAAGTTCCTAGATCTAACAAAAGCCACGAGTCGAGTAACACCAGGATGAGACAACCTATTGTGTAAAGTTTCCAGTTCATCTAAAGACTTGTAACAGCGCAAAGTCTTGAGAGTGCATCAGCTGCCAAGTTTGAAGACCCTGATTTATACGCTATGTCAAAATGAAAACACGAAATCTCTAATCTCCAGCGCAATATTTTCTCATTTTTTATACGATTTGTTAACTTTTGGTTAAACATAAAAGAAATCGACTTCTGATCTGTTACAAGTAAAAAATGCTTACCTATTAAATAATGTCGCCAACACTTCAAGCATTCGATTATAGCTAAAGCTTCCTTCTCTATGATAGGGTAATTACGTTCAGTTTTACTGAGAGTTTTAGAAAAAAAGCTAATGGACGTCCTTCTTGGTTCAAAACAGCTGATATTGTTTTATCACTAGCATCAGTTTCTACCTCAAAAGGAATTTAATCATCAACAGCCCACACAACAGAATCCATAATCTTTTTTTTAATTCATTGAATGTTTGGCTAGCTTCAATATTTAAAGGTAAACTTGTATTGATAAGAGGTTGTATTAACTTCGAAAAACAAGGTATCCACTTTGAATAATAACTAAAGAATCCTTTTACTCTTTCAAGATCCTTTTTTGTTTTGGGCTATTCTAACATCCTTAGTGGTTGTAATCTTTGAGAGTCTGGTTTAATCTTACCTTCTTCTATTAAACAACCAAGAACTGATAAAGATTTGGTACTAAAAACACACTTATTTTTATTGAATGTTCACTTTGGAAGAAGCCTCTAAAAATTTTTTGAGATTTTTGTCGTGATGGTCTTGGTCTAATCCACATATCGTTATGTTATCTAGATAAGCATAAGTATCATTTAAATTTTCATTTTTAATGAATTTATCTATTATCCTTTGAAAACATGCTACCCCATTTGTTAATCCAAAAGGTATACGTCTAAATTCGTAGAGAGCATTCCCAGCTTGAAATGCTGTATATGGCTTATCTTTTTCATTGATAGCTACTTGATGATAAGCAGAACGTAGATCTATGGTACTAAAAAATATATATAATGGGTAGCCATCTAGAAGAGTGAACCGGTTGATGGTCTGAGAATAATCAATTACAAGTCTAGACTTGGTGTCTGACTTCACAACTAATAATTGCGCCCGCCAAGGGCTATTGCTAGGCTCTATTATTCCTTCTCGTAACATTCTCTCAATCTCCGAGTTAATAAAATTTCTATCCTGTGCACTAAAGTTACGTGATTTGGTTATAACTGGGTGGCACTTCGATGAAAGGTTCGAAAAAAAAGATGGAGTATCACACTTGAGTACTCATAAGGACCCAATTTGGGTTTAATATTGTTTTAATACTGCCCGTTAAAATAAAAGTTAATGAATACGTGACCATTGCAAAGAACGCTTTGTGAGGAACTCGCCATACCAACTGATACTGGAGAAGGAGAGATAGGGAGTTTAAAACGATTTACAATTGCACAATTGATGAAACTGTTTGAGGAACCTGTATCTACAAGTGCTTTGTATCGTACTCCTTTGAAGTTGATATTTTCGACAGCATTTTTTTAGGTTACAAGAAGTAGAAGTAGAAGACGTTAAAGAGAACAGAGCTTGAGACAAAACTCTAGTTGGCTGAGCTTTAAACTTACACACTCGGGCAAAGTGTCTTTGTTTCATACACGAATGACAGTGAACATTCCGAGGAGGGCATTTGAACCTATGATGTAAGGACAATCCACAATAGATGCACTGCTGTGAGTATTGAGTCTTTGCAGCCGATACTTCGGTATCCTTATCTTGTTTAGCATTCTCTTCCATCAGATTAAGCATAGGACATTCAAATTGCTTAGCTTCCCCACTAGCCAACGTAAGTGCCATAGCCATATCAATTGCAGACTGTAGATTTACATAAGATTTCTCAAGAATTCGAGTGCGAATCAATTGAGAACTCAATCCTTGGATCAAGGCCACGCAAACAGCTTCTTTCCTGCTTTCTTCAGCAGACAAAGCTTCGTACTGACAGTCGTTTGATAACTCTTGCAAGCTCTGTATGAAGGAGGTAAGTGACTCACCGGGCTTTTGTTTCCTGGTGAAAAGTTTGAAGCGTGCTGACATACAACTATGCTTTTTCAAGAAAAGTTTGTCTAACGCCTCCAAAGAACTCTCGTATGTAGCTAATTGCGAAACATGCTTGAAAATTTTAGAACTTACGTGAGTAACTAAAATATAAAACTTATTTTCAGCAGAAGCACCGAGGTAAACGAGAAGCATTTCCATCTTTTTTTTCCAATGTTGATAAAACTCTTGGGCGTCAACGTCATCAGGATCAATGTCTAAAACTCCAGGCTTGAGATAAGGCACTGTTTTATCAGAAGAGTTAGTTGGAAGAGACATGACAGATAGTTGCTTAAAAAGTTATGTGTTAAGATAATTTATTAAGCAACTATGCCTTGCGTCAATGTCAGGAATTTAAATGGTGTTAACATAAATGAATATTGGCTCAGGGATGCCTTTTAATTAAAAGGTGCAATGAGCTTACAGCATATATTTACAATCATATAACAAAATGTAAAAAAATAAAATCACTATTCAAATGTAGGCTAGTTAGAATGCAAATATATAATATTTATTTCAATTATATGTATTCACAAATTTACATGAAATACTTTTACAATGAAATTTTACAAACTAAATTCTAACTTTAAAAAAGCTTAAACAAAAGTGAGAATGCGAAAACAATTTATTAAAAATGATAACCAATATGATAAACACGAAAATGTAAATATAAGAAAAAATGCAAAATATGAGATTAAATTTATTATTCAATAAGATTTGCAATTGAAAACAAAATTTTATTGTTGTTTATTCGTGTGAAGTTAATTTCTTCAATTTCATTGCTGGTGATTTCTAGTTTTTTTGCCTTCGTTATATAAACAGAGACTTTCTTGAGGAACTCCAGGATGTTTTTATTTTCATTAAACTGCTCATAAATGATGGTCAGGTTATTACGTTCCTCTTCAACTTTACTTTGTGCGAATTTGTTCACGCGTCCTTTTTCAATCTCTGCCATCTCCACGCTAAACTATAACTATATATTTAAAGAGAGTTAAAGTAATACCCATTATGCCGCCTTCCAGATGATTGTTTGATCTAACTTTCCTCTCACATACATTCCATATCTCAGGCTGATATAGGTGGAGCCAAGTACTTTCAAAATACCGGTAAAACTTTTCCATTGAAAAAAATTAGTTTGTCAGTGCTTTTATCCTTTTAAACACAATTTTAACCTTAAAAAACACAAAAAGTTGTTGCCATAGTAATATGTATCAAGTTTTTTTACTTCGCTTATTGGCAGGAAAGCAATAGCCATTATCATTTTGATTGTAAATCTGAAAGTTAAATTATCTCAATATTTTTTTTAAAAGCCACTATTTATGACATTTTTATAAATAGACTGAGTAAAATGGAAATAACAGCCTCTAAATTGAGATTCAGGATATACCTAAAACATACAAATGTTGAAAAAAAGTATATTTAACGTAAAAAAAAACTTTTTCCGATGCGTTCATTATTGCTACTTCAAAATCTCCATTTATGAAGCTGAAAAATATCAAAAATCCGTTTATAATCTCGATTAGTAATCTGGCCTCAGAAGACTTTTTAATTCAAGAACAGTTTATTGATTTTGTTAATGATTGATGAGGTGAAAACATGTTTTTCTGAAATATCTCATAGCGTTTTTTCAAACATTATATTTTGATAACATTAGTTATCAAAGCATTGATTTATATATGACAGCTCATCTTAAAAAGAAACTTTTTATCTAAGTAATAATATAAAGTTTTTTACACATATATACCCATTTTTAAGCATATGCGTAATTCAGTGGTGATATTCATTTTTTAATGAAAATCAATCAAAACTGTCAAAAAATTGATTTATCCCAAAAAGAAACATCTTATCCGAATAATTATATAAAGTTTTTTACACACATATACACATTTTCAAGTAGGCTGTGTTTACTGGTTATATTCCAGTAGTCAAACCTGACAAAATAATTTAAATATTACCCATGCCAAAATTAAATTTTTTATTCTTATAAAAAGTTTTTTATACATTTCAAGGATGAAGAATTTAATGGTGATGTTCATTTTTTATGAAATAATTTAACCTGTTAAAAAATCGATTAAACCTGTAAATCAATGTCAAATATATAAACATAAAAATAACTTCTACTTGCAGTATTTTTCTGGTAATTATTTTCCTAATTTATTAAACAAACTTTAGGTGTTTAATTAACTCAAAATATTTCATTCTACAGTAACTTATGTAACTCGTTAGGACCTCCATCTTTTTAGCTACAAATTCGTTATCGGCTCGTAGTCTCTACGCCATATTATAATTTACAGTATGCAATTTTGCTATTCATTCTATGATGATCCTTTCTTGGTAGCACTTTTTTCATTAGAAATTTTTATTCTTCAATGTGTGTTTAAAAAATTTTTTATAAGGATAAAATTACTTTTTTCCTCTCTCAAAATATTCTGAAAAGAATCTTCTTGATGATCTAGACTTTTTTTATCAGTATCGTGTATTTTATTATCAGGCCTGAATATCTGTCAACCAATGTCATTTCAAAGGTTTTTTTCTGATGAATCATTCGTGATGTTCATTGTTCAATTACAAAAAGTTGTCCACGTTCTTCATCTAAAAAATTATCTTTGACGCAAAAGGAAAATGATGAACAAATTTAATTTAAATTAAAAATATCTTGATAGTGACTAAATTCTCACATGTTGGCATCTGTGCCATTTTTGATTAATCTGACCTATTCTAAATTTTCAGATTTCCTACCCATCTTTGCTAAATGTTAATTGAAATCCTAGATTTAAGTATTTTTCATTTGTAAAAGAGTGACTTCTTTATAACAGTCAAAATCTTTTTTGAAGCATCTAATATTATATAATTAAACCACTTCCTATTTCATTAGAACATTGAAGGATCTTCCATTTAGTCAAGATAAAATTTTTTTTAATTATTTGTTTTGATCACTTGTTCTCTTTTCAATTAGTTTCAACTTGGTTCCTTCTCTTATACAAATTTTCAAAAGATTTTATAATACCTTTTGTTTTTTTAAATAAATATTTTATACTCAAGATGATTGTAGATAGTATTATATGCCAAAATATACAAAAAAAGGTATATTTTTACTATATACCTAATATGCAGCGATTTTTTGAAAAGTTTTTACAGAACTGATTTTCAAGCATACATTACTAATTCATTTGCCACTTCGAGATATTTTTTACACGTATTATCCAAAATCCAGTACAGAAATAAAATAAGCATAGTCGATTTGGTATAAAACAGATATTTTATTTTTTTTAAAATATTTTTGAAGACAATATCTAGAAGTAAACCGCAAATCTGATTGAAGCTTTCAGATATTTTAAAACCATAAATGCCAAACCTGAGTCCAAAAATGAAACGAGCATCTTCCATTTGGCATAAAAACAGATATTTTATTTAAATTTCAAAAATATTTCTGTAGACATTAGACGTAAATCGAACATTTGATTGTCACTTTCAGACATTTAAAACTTCTAAATGCAAAAAATGATTTCAAAAATAAAAATTATCATGGTCGCATTGGTATAAAAACATATATTCCATGTAAAATTAGAGAGAATATTTTGGGATATAGTTTTCAGACATAAACCGCAAATTTGATTGACACTAGCAATAAAACCTCTAAATGCGAAAACTGTGTTAAGAAACGAAATCACCATGATCTATTTTCTATAAAAACATACATTTCATGTAAAATTTGAATCAATATTTTTGGAAACAAATTTTAGAACTAAATGCAAATTTGATTGATACTTATAGGTATTTTCAAATTCAAACTGCAAAAATTGTGTCCATAAATGAAACTAGCATGGTTGATTTGGTATAAAAACATATATTTAATTGTAAAATTTAAATGAATATTTTTGGAGACAATTTTTAGAAGTAAACCGCAAATTTGATTAACAGTTATAGGTATTTTCACATCCTAAATGTAAAAAATGAGTTCAGAAATGAAAACAGCATGGTTGATTTGGTATAAAATCATATATTTTATGTAAAATTGAGAGAATATTTTTGGGACAATTTTCAGAAGTAAACCGCAAATTTGATTAATACTTATAGGTATTTTCAATTCCTAAATGTAAGAAATGAGTTCAGAAAGGAAAACAGCATGATCGATTTGGTATAAAAACATATATTTCATGTAAAATTGAGAGAATATTTTTGGAGATAGCTTTTAGAAGTAAACCGCAAATTTGACTGATATTTTAAAACCTCTAAATGTGAAAAATGAGTTCAGAAATGAAAACAGCATGGTTGATTTGGTATAAAAAATATATTTCATTGTAAAATTTGAATGAATGTTTTTGGAGACAATTTTTAGAAGTAAACCGCAAATTTGATTAACACTTATAGGTATTTTCAAATCCTAAATGTAAAAAATGAGTCCAGAAATGAAAACGGCATGACCGATTTAGTATAAAAATATATATTTTATGTAAAATTTGAAGGTATATTTTATTAGATATATTTTTGATCAATCAAAATTTTGATTGACATTTTCTAAAAAGTAGTCATGATTATTGAAAAAATTAAATATATAAAGTGTTATGCATTCAAAACTCTATATAATTATAAATGTTCAAGGTATTATATAATATAGATCCTAAGTTATAAGATTAAGTACAGATAATGTCAAAATTTTGCTGAAAATTTTTAATTTTTGATTGACAGTTTTGGAGATGAAAGGGTCATTCAACTACCATGAAAATGGTTTCAAAAGATGCAGCTAGCGATTTTAGGAAAAGTCACAAAATTTGAAAGGATATGATTCAGCCAATTTTCTACAATTAATTTTTTAGTGAGGGGGGGGGGCGTTTTACGCCCCTCCCCCCTCCAGCACTAATAGGTTTAATATGTTATTTATCAAAAATGAATTTGTGCAATCGTTCCAGCCAATGGTTTCGTTTACCGAAATCGAATGCTTCACTTCCAGCACAAGCTTCACTTGACGGGCATTAAAAAAGACAAAAATTCTTTTATAATAAATTTTGAAAATTATAAAAACTCTTTTTATTACTCTTCCAATGCGTTTTTCATAAGGCTTAAATTTATATAAAAGATTGTGCTGAAAATGATGATGAAATAATCTCCAATTTTTCTGAAGATGAAAGTTTTTGTGAGTATAGCATGAAGTCAAAAAATGAAACTGATGAAAACGTTGAATTGACTAAAGAAAATGATGATATAAATTTACACTTGCACTCTAATGAAAATCCTTTTAGAGAAAAAATTTTTTAAATCAAAAGATGGTACCAATTGGTATACGGAAATAAAATGTAGAGCATCACTACAAAATGTTTTCAAAGCTCATCCAGGTCCAGCGAGTTTTAGCTATCAAAATATAAACTGAAAAGCTTAAACAGCTTTACGTTGCATTATTGATGAAAAAATTTTACGACATATTCAAAAATGTACAGTTACTGAAGGTGTTAGAATAAAAGGTTAATGGAAACTTTCTCTTGAAGAACTCAAAATTTTTTATCATTGTATATACTGCATAGAGTAACAGGAGTAAAGAAAATTCCCTTGAGATGTTTCTGGAGTAAAAATGGGGGTAAACAATTTTTCAAAGATCATATGCAACAATATAAATTTGAAAAATCATAAAGTTTCCTAGATTTGATTTAAAAACGGAAAGGAAACAGCGTTTGACCACTGGCAAATTTTGTCTTGGTATCAGAAGTATGGAATGTTTTTATAGAGAATAGTAAAGATGAAAAACTTTTTCCTACACTCCTACTTCGTTTGGCCCAATATTTGCCTAGCAAGCCTGACAAATATAATATAAAATTTTGGTTTATGGTGGATGTTAAAACAAAATATCTGAATGCAGGGTTTCTATATCTCGGTAAGGATAATGAAAGATTAAGCGTTCCTCTTGACGAATATGTTGTGAAAAAACTCATTCAACAAAGTGGTATTTCAAAAATAAGGCTATAATATCACATTTGATATTTTTTACATCAAGAAAATTGGCTTTAGATTTGGTTTCAAAATGCACAAGTCTTGTAGGTACTCTTAAACAAAATCCTAAAAAAGTTTATCCTGAAATAAAAAAATGTATGCAAAAGAATTTCAGTTTTTACCACAAATATCATTTTTGTGATATGTCTTTGGCTTACAAGGCTAAAGTAAGCAAAATTGTTTTGCTTCTGAGTACACTTCATAATAAATCGATTATTCATTATAAATAATGATTTATAAAGAAAAAGTCTTAAAGTATTATATTTTATGCTTCAACAAAATACGGGGTTGATATCTTGGATCATTGGCCCTTTTTACAATTTACTTGATTTGACGCTCATCAATTCTTGGATATGTCAATAGTTTAAAAAAATCTAACAGAACTTTTCTTTACATTTAGTTGAAGATATATACGAAACTCATGATGGAAATATATTGAAACAAAAGAAAAGAAAAAAAGTTAATGAATATAATGTGGAGACATCTACCAGCTCTACGAATCAGTCTGGAAAAAGGTGCCACTCAGCAAAGTGCAGAAATAAAGCTACTAAAACATGCTAGAAATGCAATTTAGCATGAGGAAAATGTGTAGCTAAAACATTTATTATATGTAAAAAATGTGAAAATTAAGTTTTTTTAAATGAATAATTATTTCTATAAATAATCTATATTTTAAAAAAATTTAAGCTATGCTTAGGAGCAATAGAAGGTGTATGTCAAATGTTCTACAGCTTGTACACCGAAAAACTTTCGATTTGACTGAATGTAAAAGCAGGTTATTATACACACAATATTCCTCTTTGACAATTTACATTCTACATGAGCATTCCAGAAAAAATTTTAATTACTTTTTTTATTCATTCAAATACGTATATCTATGATATAACTAAATTTTCCTGTGTATTTAATTTGCTACTTTTTTATAATAAATCCGGGTTTGATTTGATATAATAAAAATAGGGAGAAAAGTCGTTGTGTTTTTGAAAATGGATGGAAAAAATCGAATTCTATTTTTTTCTAGTTATAGAGGATTAAAACAAAGTATTAGAGTCTTCAATGTTATTTAATAGATTTAAACTAAAAAATAAAATTAACATAAGTTCTATATATCTCTAATATATCTAGGTTTTAGAGTAGTCAACTTTATCTTATAAATTTGACTAAAAATAAATAATCTCAAAAATAGATTTATAATGATCTCTAAAATGCATATTATTCTGAGTGTTAGAAAAATCCACAAAAAGTTTTTAGCGATTATGTTATCAATGAACATAATGTCATTTTTAAAATATATTTTCAAAAATTGAAACTTTTAAATTTTATTGGTACTACAATTTAGTAAAAAAATTAACTACTTTATTCAAATGTGCTTACTTTTGAATTTATTGGATGTAAATTAAGCTTGTAGTTATATAATAAGCAAGTTATGGCTATACTTTCCATCGTTTTCATATATCATTTTTTCGCTCCTGTTCAAATGAGTGACAAATTAAATAAAAATGTCAAAGGAGTGATATCTCAACTTTTTCGACTCAATTACGCAAAGTCATAACTTGAACCTTTGAGGCGATCATCAATTGTTTTTATGTTTAGGAAAACATTCAGTTCTAGTAATGCAAAGGACAATGAGATGGAAGAGAATTTCAGTTAGGAAAAACAATAAGATTTTTTTAAATAAACTTTAGTTATACTTTCTAATTCTATTGTTATTTCACTTCTTTAAAATTGATTTATTACAAGTAATTTATGCCGAAACAAACACAATTAAAAAGTTTAATTTTTTAACTGAGCAAGGGCAATCAAGGGTCTATTTTTGCATGCATTAAACACTTCTAATTTGTATTTAAACAATAAGTTATGTTTTTTATGTCAGAAGAACAGTTTGCCTAAGCACAATTTGAAATTTTAGATATGGACAATTTTTTTTGAATTATGATGATCAAGAAATTTTTACTCTTTCAATAACTATCTAACATGGAACTAATTAATAAAACAGTTTCATATTATCATGTTTTTTAAATATAAGAATTATATGCTTGAATAAATATTATTATTTTGCAGAAAAGCTTTTAGGCTTCGTTTGGATGAATCTATGAAGTGGCTGCTCAGAAATTTTATGAGTGGAGTCAAAATAAGTGAAATAAATAGAAAATGTTTACATTAATATGTTATACCTTTAATATGACTAAATGACGGGAGTACATTGTTACTCTTTATAAAACTTTTTATTTTAACGTCTTCAATGACCAGATTCCAATATTTTAAGCAAAATGGTAAAATTTACACACTTATTTAGTTAAAAATAAGTCAGACCAAAGTCCATATAGACAGTATTAAAGCATATTTATTTTCACTTGAAGGAGTGGAGACATATATTATTGTAATGAAATTAGGTAAGTAAATTCTTTACTTTTATAGATTATAAAAACTGGAAAAAATTAAATAGTTGAAAAATGATTTATAATTTACTTTTTTGATTATTGTAGATCTTAACATTTGTCAAATATAATAAACAATTATCTGAATTATTGACTAGTTCTCTACAAATCATTGAAAAAAGAAAATTAAAGTTGGGGTTTTTCAAGAAATCATAATGTAAGAATTTAGAGGTATTTTGAACGCTAATACAATGCATATTTAAGAACGTTCAAATACACCTTTAATATTTTAAACTTACAAATCGGCAAATGTCTTAGTGGTAGGAGCATATGGACTCAACCACTATGGTCGGGTTCGATTCCAGATTGGAACTATCCTTATCGTACCAGTTATCTTCTACCCTCTACCCTTAGATGTGATAGCAACAACAAAAAAAGCTGATAGAAATCATTTAAAATATATTTTTACTGTAATATGGAAAATTCTATATATGAAAATTGATTTATAATATTTTAATTGCATATTTTGAATGAAATCATAGTTTAAAATCTATTAAATTTTTAGTGTTATCTTAGTTTAAAATAAAATTTCTAAAAAGCATATTTAAAAAAAAAATGTGATATGATAATGAAATATATATTATTATTAGAAATAAAAATACACAAACAATCTATATAACACAAGCAAAGATCTTAATTTTAAATTTAAATTTGGATGAAATTGGCTTGTTAAGATTTTAAAAATATTTTTAAAAAAATATTCCTTAAATTATTTAAAAATTTTAAACTTCTATTTTCATTCATAGTTGTGAGTTTAAAACTAAATATATTTCTAACAATATTACATTGTACATTAGATCTCAGTCTAAAAGATTTCAGAGTATACTTTGGAAAGAAAACATGTTAGTCCTCCCATAAACTGCCCGAAACAAGATAAAGTTTTTATCTACCCTATGAAATATTTTTTGACATCTTGATTAATATCAAATTAATTTAAGTTTGAATATATATTTTGGATTTTAATTTTTATTTTTCAATAATTTATTTATTTCTCAATAAAATAGCTTCCAAAATCAAATTTAATAATCTTCCTAGAACAATTATTTTGTTTTTTATCTAGTTATGCTTAAGATGTTTATCGTTCATTTATATCCATCATTTCAAAAATATTGCAATATTGTATAAAACCCTAACAAATGTTAAAATTCATAGATTTCGAGATAGCCTTTTTGGAAGCAAATTTAAGAGTTAAGATTCTACTAAAAATTTACTTTGGAAAATATAATTAAAAATAAACTGAATTATATCTATTTTTTAAAATAATATATATTAAAGAAATCAGCAGAAAGAAAACTCGATCGGCAGATGACCTACTAGCGACATCTTAGGATCTTTACCCCTAGTGCTTGTTTCGATTCCTGTTCGGAACCATTCTTATCACATGACTAGTTATGGAGGTAGGTAGGTAGGTGGGTAGGTAGGTAGGTAGATAGGTAGGTAGATTTCAAAGCACTTTCCAGCGTGTGCTGATATGCTCGCGTAAGCTTCAGAGTTGGTTAAGGAGGATGCAGATGTTGGCAGAGATAGGGAGTAATTACTGATGTTATTCTAAAAATAGAAAGGAAAGGCAGATTAGTTTGTTATAGGGTTTTCAACGGTGGTGAGAGTTGTTTCAATGGTGTCAATGAGGGTTGCTAGGGATTTTAGTAGTGTTGGGTGTAACAGAAGATCAGAGAGTACTGTTAGAGATCTAATAAAGTAAAGAAAGGCAGCGAAATAAAAGATCTTGGCGATGATAAAAGAAGATTTGACATGTGAGGATGAGATAGTATGGCGTTTCTATTGTGTCGCAGCCGAAACGACAGTGGATTTTCGCAATACTTTAATTCGGAAGAGATATGCTTTGCATGGGCAGTGGCCTGATAGCCAACGAATGGTTGAACGAGTTGGTGTAAATTTTTTGTTTTTGAAAGTTGTGTGAATTGTGCTGATGTGTGTTAAAGAGGAGATTAGTGCATTTTGAGATAGAGATATGGACACCTGCCATTCTTCTAGAGAGGATAAGTGAATGTGCGTTAGAAAGGTTTTGAGAGGTAGGGAGTTGAGAGGGATGTGGGAGGTTAGGTGTAAGTTTGAGGTTAAGTAGTCTACGAGGGAGTTTTCTGGTATGTTTAGGTGAGCAGGGCACCAACATAGGTGTATGTGGAAATGTTTTGTAAGATTGATTAGAGAGGAGGCGAGTTGAAAGGAGGGAAAGGGGATGTGTGATAGAGAGAGATCGTGTATTATGTTTTGTGCATCGGTATAGAAATGGATGGTAGTAAAGTGGGGAAGGAGGTGGTTAATGTTGTTAGTGATCGTAGTGGAGGCGTGTAAAAGTCTAAAGATCTCGCATTCGAAGATTGAGAGTAGAGGATTTAGTCGGGAGCGATGGGTGTAAAAGGGGCGAGTGGAAGAGCCTTTAAAGAAGGCGTAAGCAAAGGAGGTACTTAGGCATTTCTTTGAGGCGTCTGTGAAGATACGTAGGGAGGTTGATGAAGAGGTACAGCGGAGGTATGAAATTGATTGTTTTGCAAAAAAATTGTTTTTGCATATAGATGTTTTGAATGGATTTTGTGCAGATGATTGAGTTAAAAGAGATGGGTGTATCGAGGGATGAACTAGGTAGCTAGCAATATTTGGTGCGTATTTTGCTAATAGATGTGAGTAGAAAGAGTAGGATGGAGTATTGTGGTGGTGTGTGATCGGATGAAATGGGGGAATTAAATTGTTGTATGTCAAGATGAAGCGCTTAATAATAGTTTTTTTAAGTTGAAGTTGTAATGGTACGCTGTTAGTTAGAATTTCTAGGCATTGTCTGGAAGTAGTACGATATGCTTTGGTGATGCAAAGTAGGCAGAGACGGTGTATCTTGTTAAGAAAATGGATGGTTGTGGGGTGTTTTAAGGAGATGCCCCAGGAAAGAATTCCGTATTGAATTACTGGTAGGATTAAGGATGAGTATATGTATTTGGTGTGTTTGGGACGGAGGCCCCATTTATAAGAACCCTTATTATTTATAGCCCTTTTAAGTGAAAAAAGGATGACTGAGAGTTTTTGGTATATTTTTTTAAAGTGTATTGAAAATTTTAGGTTGGACTGAAGGTTTAGTCCTAGATATTTGATTGTCTTTGAGGCAGTTATAGAAGTAGAGGTATTTAAATGAAGGGGTAAATGTTCTATGTGTTTGCGTGTGAAGTGAATGAGCTTGGTTTTGCTGGAGTTAAAGAATATCTTATGTGTGTTTACTCTTTCTTGTAGCCTTAGTAGAAATGAAGAGGATTTGGTGAGGTTTTCTTTTTGAGAGTTACTGGTGAAGGTGAATAATATGTCGTCTGAAAAACATTGGGAGAAATCAGTGTTGATATAGATTAGATCGAGAAGCGGGTCTATGAGAACTTGCCAGAGGATATCGGAAAGACATCCTCCTTGGGGAGTCGAGAGGGTTAGCTTATGGATGCAAAGGGAAGTGCGATGTCGGAAAATGAGACAGCGGTTTGAAGGATATGAGCTTATAAATTTGATGATGTAAGGAGGAAATGATTTGTGTGCAAGGTTAGTGATGATGGCAGGATGCCAGGCTGAGTTGAAAGCGTTGTTTATGTCTAAGAAGATTGTAGAAGAAATTTTCTGAGTAGAAAGGGAAGAGTCAAAGTAGGTGGTTAGGCGAGATAGTGCTGTTTCGGTATTTTTGTTGGGAAGATATGCAAATTGCGTGTGATGGATGAGGTTACGGGATAGGATGTAGTGGACTAGACGTTTGCGAATGATTTTTTCGAAAAGTTTGCCTAGTATGAGTAGTAGAGTGATTGGTCGCCAATTTTGAATGAGGCTTGAATCTTTATTGGGTTTAGGAATGAGTATGAGTTTGCCGATTTTCAAAACTTTGGGGAAATGTGAATGAGTAAGGCATGCATTGAAAATAAGGAGTAAATATTTGTTTAGAATGTGTATTGATTTTTTAATATGTTTGGGTGAGATATGGTCGAAGCTAGATGAAGCATTTGTTTTAATATAGTTTACTGCTATGTTTAATTCATTTAGTGTGATTGGAGGAAAAGTAGGGTTTTGGATGGAGTGAATGATGTTTTTAAAATGTTCTCGAATTGTGTGGTGAAAGGGCAGATCAGAAGAGAGAAAATCGGGGCGAAAGATTGTCGATAGAAATGGAGGGTTGTAGTGTGTTGTATGATCGGATGAGTAGGGAAGTATTGTTTCGGGGAGAATAGAAGGTTTTTTCTTTTTAGTTAGCCTATTGATGATGTTCCATGGGTTGTTTGAGTGCTGGCTGGTGAATTTTACCCATGAGTTCTTTTTAGCTTGAAATATTGCCTGTTTGTATCCTTTTTTAACAGTAGAATGGATGGAAATGATTGAGGGGGTGGGAGATTTTTGTAGGGTTTTGATAATGCCTCTCAGATTGTTTTTTAATGCAGTCAACTCGGGTGTCCAGAAATAGGCATGTTTTCTTTTAGGAAATGGGTTGATAGGAGTTGAGGATAAGATGGAATGTGAGACATGATCATTGAGGGATAGTGCCGCTTTATCGATGGATGTGGGAGAGGAGAGGGATGTTAATGTTCGGAGTGAGTTGTTGAGAATGATGAGATATGTGAGCCAGTGAGTGGTGTTCTTTTTTATGGTGTTGCTATAGTATTTGATGATTGTAGTGTTTATGTGAAGTTGAAATGTTATGAAGGAGTGATCTGAAGCTGATGGGATGTCGGAGATTGACCAATTAGATATTAGATTGAGAGTATTTGAAGTGGTTATTGTGAGGTCAATGTGAGAGGTTTATTGTTCGTTGTTACAAGAGCGTTGGTATGTAAGGTTTTTAGAGTTGTCAGCGAGATATATGTTGTTCGAGCATAAGAAATTGATGACTTGTTGTCCTCGTGGATTTTCTTTGTGGTCCCAGATGTGTGATCGAGCGTTGCAATCAGTTGAGATAATTAAATGATATGTAGACGGGAGTGTGGATGTTGTAAGTGTTAGTGATTGGGAGAAATCAGAGGGGATGGCTATTGGGTATGAGGGAGGAGACTAAAGGGTTGCGAAAAAAGAGGGTGAGGTTTGGTGTGAAAAAGAACAAAGTAAAAATTATTGGAAGAGAATCGTGGTATGTAGTGTGGTGAACTAAAGAGTGTGTGGTGAACGGTTGATTTTATGAAGATGCATGCTGAATAACAGGATAAGGTGACGTATGATATCGTAAATAATTTGGTTTATTAGAAGAGAGGTTTGGATATGTTTCGTGAAATTAGAATGTTATATAGTTTTGTCCAAGCGGCATTAGAGTGTTTGAGATTAATGTGGAGAAAATTTAGCACAGGAATTTGCTTATTAGAAGGTTGTTTTGATTTTGGATGTATTGTGCCTGTTGAATTTGGAATTCGTAATGTTTGGATGTAGCGTTGTGGTGATTGTGGCAATTAAAGCATGAGAGTTTTGTGGAATCATTTTTGAAGATACATTCGGATATAGAGTAGCCTCGATTTCTGCAGTGATCGCAATTTGGTGATGCAGCTTTGCATTTATTCGTTGAGTGATTGTGTTTTAGACATTTCTGGCATTGGTGATATAATGGTTTTGCTAAGGTTAGAGTGAGAATGTGATGGTTAACTATGAGTATAGGAGATTTAAGTAGGGGTTTAAAAATGTTAGGATTGCTAGGTTCTAATATAACACTATAAGAGAAGGTTCCTGTGTTACCAGCTTGGCGTACTGTATTAAGGGTGCCAATGTTTTTTAGGTTTAAGTTTTCATTAGCAATGGTTGCAGAGAGAGTAGAAAGTGGTGTGGTTATAGGTATGCTTCTGAGTAGGAAACGGGGTTTGAGGATAGGTAAATCTTCGGATTTTATTCCGTTATTGTGAAGTGTTTGATGTGCTAGTGCTTTTTCTTCAGATTTTTAAAATTGGAAATAAATAGTGCCACTATTTAAGGACCGTGTGTTAGAGATGGTAAGTGTGTTTTTATTAGTTTCTAAGTTTTTGACTATTTTTTGTCGGAAGGCAGCTTTCTCGGCTTTAGAGTCAGAGGGAGTAAGGGGGGGGGGACTATTTTTAGAGTAAGCTCGCTATTTAGGGATGACTTGGACTTAGGTGGAGAGGGTTTTTGTTTATCCTGAATGTTGTTGGATAAACTAGCTGTGGTTATGGAGGAGACTTGTGCGTATGTAGATAATGAGGGGCATGGTTGAGTATGTGAGTGGTGGGTATGAGAGAGTTGTTCAATTTTGTTGGAGTGTGCAAGAGTTACTTCATATTTTAGATTATTAAGGAGGGTAAGATCTTCTGCATTTAGAGTGGAATTTGCTATGAATTCGTTGAAGAGATTCGCTATTAATTGGGTAGAGGTAAGGTTTGGGGTATCATCGTGACGTGCACGTTTTGGGTTAGACATGTTAAAAAAGTGTGAGAGAGTGATATGGTATAAAGATAAAATTTTAACTCAAATTAGTAAAGGTATAATTAATAAAAGGTCCTGTTTGTAGATATTTCTCTAGAAGTAAATAATATTCGCCATTTTTTAAAGG
>JAUIRK010000023.1:0-17929 GCA_030549495.1 Nectonema munidae | reverse complement strand
GAATGACCCTTTCATCTCCAAAGCTGTCAATCAAAAATTAAAAATTTTCAGCAAAATTTTGACATTATCTGTAGCTTAATCTTATAACATAGGATCTATATTATATAATACCTTGAACATTTATAATTATATAGAGTTTTGAATGCATAACACTTTATATATTTAATTTTTTCAATAATCATGACTACTTTTAGAAAATGTCAATCAAAATTTTGATTGATCAAAAATATATCTAATAAAATATGCCTTCAAATTTTACATAAAATATATATTTTTATACTAAATCGGTCATGCCGTTTTCATTTCTGGACTCATTTTTTACATTTAGCATTTGAAAATGCCTATAGTGTAATCAAATTTGCGGTTTTACTTCTAAAAATTGTCTCCAAAAACATTCATTCAAATTTTACAATGAAATATATTTTTTATACCAAATCAACCATGCTGTTTTCATTTCTGAACTCATTTTTCACATTTAGAGGTTTTAAAATATCAGTCAAATTTGCGGTTTTACTTCTAAAAGCTATCTCCAAAAATATTCTCTCAATTTTACATGAAATATATGTTTTTATACCAAATCGATCATGCTGTTTTCATTTCTGAACTCATTTCTTACATTTAGGAATTGAAAATACCTATAAGTATTAATCAAATTTGCGGTTTACTTCTGAAAATTGTCCCAAAAATATTCTCTCAATTTTACATAAAATATATGATTTTATACCAAATCAACCATGCTGTTTTCATTTCTGAACTCATTTTTTACATTTAGGATGTGAAAATACCTATAACTGTTAATCAAATTTGCGGTTTACTTCTAAAATTGTCTCCAAAAATATTCATTTAAATTTTACAATTAAATATATGTTTTTATACCAAATCAACCATGCTAGTTTCATTTATGGACACAATTTTTTGCAGTTTGAATTTGAAAATACCTATAAGTATCAATCAAATTTGCATTTAGTTCTAAAATTTGTTTCCAAAAATATTGATTCAAATTTTACATGAAATGTATGTTTTTATAGAAAATAGATCATGGTGATTTCGTTTCTTAACACAGTTTTCGCATTTAGAGGTTTTATTGCTAGTGTCAATCAAATTTGCGGTTTATGTCTGAAAACTATATCCCAAAATATTCTCTCTAATTTTACATGGAATATATGTTTTTATACCAATGCGACCATGATAATTTTTATTTTTGAAATCATTTTTTGCATTTAGAAGTTTTAAATGTCTGAAAGTGACAATCAAATGTTCGATTTACGTCTAATGTCTACAGAAATATTTTGAAATTTAAATAAAATATCTGTTTTTATGCCAAATGGAAGATGCTCGTTTCATTTTTGGACTCAGGTTTGGCATTTATGGTTTTAAAATATCTAGAAAGCTTCCCAATCAGATTTGCGGTTTACTTCTAGATATTGTCTTCAAAAATATTTTAAAAAAATAAAATATCTGTTTTATACCAAATCGACTATGCTTATTTTATTTCTGTACTGGATTTTGGATAATACGGGTAAAAAATATCTCGAAGTGGCAAATGAATTAGTAATGTATGCTTGAAAATCAGTTCTGTAAAAACTTTCAAAAAATCGCTGCATATTAGGTATATAGTAAAAATATACCTTTTTTTGTATATTTTGGCATATAATACTATCTACAATCATCTTGAGTATAAAATATTTATTTAAAAAACAAAAGGTATTATAAAATCTTTTGAAAATTTGTATAAGAGAAGGAACCAAGTTGAAACTAATTGAAAAGAGAACAAGTGATCAAAACAAATAATTAAAAAATTTTTTATCTTGACTAAATGGAAGATCCTTCAATGTTCTAATGAAATAGGAAGTGGTTTAATTATATAATATTAGATGCTTCAAAAAAGATTTTGACTGTTATAAAGAGAGTCACTCTTTTACAAATGAAAAATACTTAAATCTAGGATTTCAATTAACATTTAGCAAAGATGGGTAGGAAATCTGAAAATTTAGAATAGGTCAGATTAATCAAAAATGGCACAGATGCCAACATGTGAGAATTTAGTCACTATCAAGATATTTTTAATTTAAATTAAATTTGTTCATCATTTTCCTTTTGCGTCAAAGATAATTTTTAGATGAAGAACGTGGACAACTTTTTGTAATTGAACAATGAACATCACGAATGATTCATCAGAAAAAAAACCTTTGAAATGACATTGGTTGACAGATATTCAGGCCTGATAATAAAATACACGATACTGATAAAAAAGTCTAGATCATCAAGAAGATTCTTTTCAGAATATTTTGAGAGAGAAAAAAGTAATTTTATCCTTATAAAAAATTTTTTAAACACACATTGAAGAATAAAAATTTCTAATGAAAAAAGTGCTACCAAGAAAGGATCATCATAGAATGAATAGCAAAATTGCATACTGTAAATTATAATATGGCGTAGAGACTACGAGCCGATAACGAATTTGTAGCTAAAAAGATGGAGGTCCTAACGAGTTACATAAGTTACTGTAGAATGAAATATTTTGAGTTAATTAAACACCTAAAGTTTGTTTAATAAATTAGGAAAATAATTACCAGAAAAATACTGCAAGTAGAAGTTATTTTTATGTTTATATATTTGACATTGATTTACAGGTTTAATCGATTTTTTAACAGGTTAAATTATTTCATAAAAAATGAACATCACCATTAAATTCTTCATCCTTGAAATGTATAAAAAACTTTTTATAAGAATAAAAAAATTTAATTTTGGCATGGGTAATATTTAAATTATTTTGTCAGGTTTGACTACTGGAATATAACCAGTAAACACAGCCTACTTGAAAATGGGTATATGTGTGTAAAAAACTTTATATAATTATTCGGATAAGATGTTTCTTTTGGGATAAATCAATTTTTTGACAGTTTTGATTGATTTTCATTAAAAAATGAATATCACCACTGAATTACGCATATGCTTAAAAATGGGTATATATGTGTAAAAAACTTTATATTATTACTTAGATAAAGGGTTTCTTTTTAAGATGAGCTGTCATATATAAATCAATGCTTTGATAACTAATGTTATCAAAATATAATGTTTGAAAAAACGCTATGAGATATTTCAGAAAAACATGTTTTCACCTCATCAATCATTAACAAAATCAATAAACTGTTCTTGAATTAAAAAAGTCTTCTGAGGCCAGATTACTAATCGAGATTATAAACGGATTTTTGATATTTTTCAGCTTCATAAATGGAGATTTTGAAGTAGCAATAATGAACGCATCGGAAAAAGTTTTTTTTTACGTTAAATATACTTTTTTCAACATTTGTATGTTTTAGGTATATCCTGAATCTCAATTTAGAGGCTGTTATTTCCATTTTACTCAGTCTATTTATAAAAATGTCATAAATAGTGGCTTTTAAAAAAAATATTGAGATAATTTAACTTTCAGATTTACAATCAAAATGATAATGGCTATTGCTTTCCTGCCAATAAGCGAAGTAAAAAAACTTGATACATATTACTATGGCAACAACTTTTTGTGTTTTTTAAGGTTAAAATTGTGTTTAAAAGGATAAAAGCACTGACAAACTAATTTTTTTCAATGGAAAAGTTTTACCGGTATTTTGAAAGTACTTGGCTCCACCTATATCAGCCTGAGATATGGAATGTATGTGAGAGGAAAGTTAGATCAAACAATCATCTGGAAGGCGGCATAATGGGTATTACTTTAACTCTCTTTAAATATATAGTTATAGTTTAGCGTGGAGATGGCAGAGATTGAAAAAGGACGCGTGAACAAATTCGCACAAAGTAAAGTTGAAGAGGAACGTAATAACCTGACCATCATTTATGAGCAGTTTAATGAAAATAAAAACATCCTGGAGTTCCTCAAGAAAGTCTCTGTTTATATAACGAAGGCAAAAAAACTAGAAATCACCAGCAATGAAATTGAAGAAATTAACTTCACACGAATAAACAACAATAAAATTTTGTTTTCAATTGCAAATCTTATTGAATAATAAATTTAATCTCATATTTTGGATTTTTTTTTATATTTACATTTTCGTGTTTATCATATTGGTTATCATTTTTAATAAATTATTTTTGCATTCTCACTTTTGTTTAAGCTTTTTTAAAGTTAGAATTTAGTTTGTAAAATTTCATTGTAAAAGTATTTCATGTAAATTTGTGAATACATATAATTGAAATAAATATTATATATTTGCATTCTAACTAGCCTACATTTGAATAGTGATTTTATTTTTTACATTTTGTTATATGATTGTAAATATATGCTGTAAGCTCATTGCACCTTTTAATTAAAAGGCATCCCTGAGCCAATATTCATTTATGTTAACACCATTTAAATTCCTGACATTGACGCAAGGCATAGTTGCTTAATAAATTATCTTAACACATAACTTTTTAAGCAACTATCTGTCATGTCTCTTCCAACTAACTCTTCTGATAAAACAGTGCCTTATCTCAAGCCTGGAGTTTTAGACATTGATCCTGATGACGTTGACGCCCAAGAGTTTTATCAACATTGGAAAAAAAAGATGGAAATGCTTCTCGTTTACCTCGGTGCTTCTGCTGAAAATAAGTTTTATATTTTAGTTACTCACGTAAGTTCTAAAATTTTCAAGCATGTTTCGCAATTAGCTACATACGAGAGTTCTTTGGAGGCGTTAGACAAACTTTTCTTGAAAAAGCATAGTTGTATGTCAGCACGCTTCAAACTTTTCACCAGGAAACAAAAGCCCGGTGAGTCACTTACCTCCTTCATACAGAGCTTGCAAGAGTTATCAAACGACTGTCAGTACGAAGCTTTGTCTGCTGAAGAAAGCAGGAAAGAAGCTGTTTGCGTGGCCTTGATCCAAGGATTGAGTTCTCAATTGATTCGCACTCGAATTCTTGAGAAATCTTATGTAAATCTACAGTCTGCAATTGATATGGCTATGGCACTTACGTTGGCTAGTGGGGAAGCTAAGCAATTTGAATGTCCTATGCTTAATCTGATGGAAGAGAATGCTAAACAAGATAAGGATACCGAAGTATCGGCTGCAAAGACTCAATACTCACAGCAGTGCATCTATTGTGGATTGTCCTTACATCATAGGTTCAAATGCCCTCCTCGGAATGTTCACTGTCATTCGTGTATGAAACAAAGACACTTTGCCCGAGTGTGTAAGTTTAAAGCTCAGCCAACTAGAGTTTTGTCTCAAGCTCTGTTCTCTTTAACGTCTTCTACTTCTACTTCTTGTAACCTAAAAAAATGCTGTCCGAAAATATCAACTTCAAAGGAGTACGATACAAAGCACTTGTAGATACAGGTTCCTCAAACAGTTTCATCAATTGTGCAATTGTAAATCGTTTTAAACTCCCTATCTCTCCTTCTCCAGTATCAGTTGGTATGGCGAGTTCCTCACAAAGCGTTCTTTGCAATGGTCACGTATTCATTAACTTTTATTTTAACGGGCAGTATTAAAACAATATTAAACCCAAATTGGGTCCTTATGAGTACTCAAGTGTGATACTCCATCTTTTTTTCGAACCTTTCATCGAAGTGCCACCCAGTTATAACCAAATCACGTAACTTTAGTGCACAGGATAGAAATTTTATTAACTCGGAGATTGAGAGAATGTTACGAGAAGGAATAATAGAGCCTAGCAATAGCCCTTGGCGGGCGCAATTATTAGTTGTGAAGTCAGACACCAAGTCTAGACTTGTAATTGATTATTCTCAGACCATCAACCGGTTCACTCTTCTAGATGGCTACCCATTATATATATTTTTTAGTACCATAGATCTACGTTCTGCTTATCATCAAGTAGCTATCAATGAAAAAGATAAGCCATATACAGCATTTCAAGCTGGGAATGCTCTCTACGAATTTAGACGTATACCTTTTGGATTAACAAATGGGGTAGCATGTTTTCAAAGGATAATAGATAAATTCATTAAAAATGAAAATTTAAATGATACTTATGCTTATCTAGATAACATAACGATATGTGGATTAGACCAAGACCATCACGACAAAAATCTCAAAAAAATTTTTAGAGGCTTCTTCCAAAGTGAACATTCAATAAAAATAAGTGTGTTTTTAGTACCAAATCTTTATCAGTTCTTGGTTGTTTAATAGAAGAAGGTAAGATTAAACCAGACTCTCAAAGATTACAACCACTAAGGATGTTAGAATAGCCCAAAACAAAAAAGGATCTTGAAAGAGTAAAAGGATTCTTTAGTTATTATTCAAAGTGGATACCTTGTTTTTCGAAGTTAATACAACCTCTTATCAATACAAGTTTACCTTTAAATATTGAAGCTAGCCAAACATTCAATGAATTAAAAAAAAGATTATGGATTCTGTTGTGTGGGCTGTTGATGATTAAATTCCTTTTGAGGTAGAAACTGATGCTAGTGATAAAACAATATCAGCTGTTTTGAACCAAGAAGGACGTCCATTAGCTTTTTTTCTAAAACTCTCAGTAAAACTGAACGTAATTACCCTATCATAGAGAAGGAAGCTTTAGCTATAATCGAATGCTTGAAGTGTTGGCGACATTATTTAATAGGTAAGCATTTTTTACTTGTAACAGATCAGAAGTCGATTTCTTTTATGTTTAACCAAAAGTTAACAAATCGTATAAAAAATGAGAAAAATATTGCGCTGGAGATTAGAGATTTCGTGTTTTCATTTTGACATAGCGTATAAATCAGGGTCTTCAAACTTGGCAGCTGATGCACTCTCAAGACTTTGCGCTGTTACAAGTCTTTAGATGAACTGGAAACTTTACACAATAGGTTGTCTCATCCTGGTGTTACTCGACTCGTGGCTTTTGTTAGATCTAGGAACTTGCCGTTTTCAGTAGAAGAAGTTCGTAGCGTCTGCAATGGTTGTCATATTTGCCGTTATGTTAAGCCACAATTTGTTAAAACTAATGAAAAATTAATAAAAGCAATTCGTCCTGGGAAAGGCTTAATTTAGATTTTAAGGGTCCAATACCAAGTGTGTCTAACAACAAATATATCTTAGTAGTTGTAGATGAATACTCTAGGTTTCTTTTTGCAATTCCTTGTCAAAATACATCGTCTGCAACTTTAGTTTTTCATTTAACAAAACTCTTTTCTGTCTTTGGTCTGCCAAACTATGTGCATTCTGATCGTGGTAGTAGCTTTATGAGTGAGGAGTTTAGAACTTTTTGAAAACAAAAGGTATTGTACCCAGTAGAACAACTCCATATAACCCAGAAGGAAATGTGCAAGCTGAGAGATTTGTAGGTTCTATATGGAAATCAATTTTATTGACATTAAAAGGTTTGAATTTTGATATAAGATACTGGGAAGAGGCTATTCCGGTTACATTGCACTCTTTGAGAACTTTAATATGTACTACCACTAACAAGTCACCGCACGAGCTTATCTTTTTTTTCCTCGAAAAACGCAGACAGGAACTTCCATGCCACACTGGTGGCTGAGTCCATGCAAGGCTCTCGTCAGAAAGTTCAACCCAAGTAGCAAATACATGGAGCAAATGGAGGAAGTTGATGTAATCGATGTAAATCACCAGTACGCACATGATTTATATCCAAGTGGAAGAGAAGACAGCGTTTCCATCTATCACCAGCCCCTCAATGTAAAGCTCTTCAAAACCTAAACTCAAAGGAGTACTCAATGGAAAAGATTGCCGAAAAAGGTGGGCTTACAATAAGCGATTGTCAAGGCGGTACCGCATTTGATAAAGAAGAACAAACGGATAGTGGAGAGACACAATGTATAAAGGAAACTGAAGACCAAAGCTGTGAACTCCTTCCAAGAAGATCAAATAGGGAAAGGAAGCCCGTGGAAAGACTTCAAGTACAATGGTGATCTTTGTTTTCCTGGAAGGGAAGAATGTTATATGATTGTAAATATATGCTGTAAGCTCATTGCACCTTTTAATTAAAAGGCATCCCTGAGCCAATATTTATTTATGTTAACACTATTTAAATGCCTGACATTGACGCAAGGCATAGTTGCTTAATAAATTATCTTAACACATAACACATTTATTTTTATTAACTAATTTTTTCTATCGTTATTTTAAATCTTAACATTTTTATTTTTGAGTTTTTACAAATAATTATTTTTTCATTATAAAACATCTCAATCTTTTAGCAAAATGCTTTAGGCAAATAATAACTTATTGAATCAATAATATTAAAAAGTTTAATTAAAACTTAACTGATGACATGTGGAAATTTTAGATTTAATAAATAACAATTTTTTCTATTCAAACAAATGGATAGTGGTAGTAAAGTTGAGAACTTCTGACATAGAAGGAAATTTTCACACTAAATTATTCAAACAAACTTCTACATGTGAATGTAAAGAGAGCTTGTGTGCATGCGGGAAGCTTTGTACACTGTGCAGTTTGCACTTTCTGTTACATGCTGACGCCTAAGATTAAGTTGCTGCAAACTAGTATGATGAGTGAAATGCCCTTTTTGTCCAAGTGCCCTTAATGTCTTCCACCCGCTGAAAATTTGTGAGGGGCTGAGAATTAACTTTTAGCTTCTAATTAATATTGCCAATGAGTCCTCTAATACAACCCTTTCCATATGGTCATTAGAAGACAAAGACATTTTAAACCTTCGAACACCTAATATAAAATCGGTTCAACCAATAATTCAGCTCCCTAAAGATTAACAAAAGAGATAATTTTTAGTCATTGTATAAAACCTTCACTTGGTTTGAGTATAACATATCTAATAGATAGACTATACAGAGAGACTGTTACCTTCCGTTTCAATAACTGGTAAATGGCAATAAGGAGGGATAAATACTTAATTACATCTGATGAGTAGTGATCTACCATATGAATGATTTGCTCCCTTGTTGAGTTTGAAGAGTTGTTTACAAACTTTCTAAAAAATTTCGGCATAGCGGTCTAACTATAAATTTTAATAACTCAAGGTCTCATTTAAAAAAATAAATCAACATATAAACTACTATACCGACACAATTGTTTATACAAAAATTGTCTGAACAATCCAAATCTTAATGGGATGGATGCATCTTCTTTGTCTAAACTAATTTGTCTAAATTTGGTTTTTTTGCCAATGCAACTCTCATATCATTACTCACTTCCAATCTGTTTCGGGATTTGGTTTCAATGGCAAGTAACATGAAAAACGCTTGCTCACACTCATATGTAGTGGCAAATAGAATCAGAGCTTTCAGATCAATCCTTGCAAGCATAGGACCCCCCCCCCCCCATTTCAATCGAAAAAACGCTATGAGATATTTCAGAAAAACATGTTTTCACATCATCAATCATTAACAAAATCAATAAACTGTTCTTTAATTAAAAAGTCTTCTGATGCCAGATTACTAATCGAGATTATAAACGGGTTTGATATTTTTCTTGCCAAAGAATGCAATTATACAATGGAGCACTTCAATAAATCTTTGCAGCGATGTAATACCAACTGTTCTGCTATGTTGTTGAACTTTTTGAAACTTTTTAAACCATACTTAATATTTAGCAAAAACATTAATATGTTATTTATCAAACATGAATTTGTGCAATCGTTCAGCCAATAGTTTACCAAAATCGAGTGCTTCACTATACCAGCGCAAGCTTCACTTGACGGGCATTAAAAAAGACAAAAATTCTTTTAAAATAAATTTTGAAGATTATAAGAAAAAAGGTCGCCCCCCTGAAAATTTTACACAAAATTAGTCACATCAACCTAGCACCTACACCAATCGACGTATGCTTGAACTCTATTACAGTTAGTAGTCTGCTAGCAAGATAGAGAGAGCGTCTAGCCTTCACGAGAAAAGCGCAGCTACCAGCAGACATTCTAAACGAAGATGAGTTTGTATGGATAAAACACCAATAGCAGCAATCTTACAGATGAGTTGAGTGATATAAATTAAATTGTTGAAGATTATCTTGATCTAAATGAAGATATTTGTAATTATATATCAGTACAGTAGTGCCCACTTAATATCATACCGTTTTATAGAATATCCCGTTTATTGTCATAAAATATTGAAATCCCAAACCATTTCCTATACAAAACATAGAAATTTGCTCGTTTAATGTCATAGATATTCCCGTTTATTGTCATAGAAAATTAGCCAAAATTAATTTTTAGAATAACATTTTGCAGGATTATCGCGCCGATACACGCATTTTTTCATCAACTTGAACTCCTATCTTATCACTAAACCAACAGTAATGCACCAATAAGTTACATCAAAGTCTAATCCCTTAATTAACCATGACCATGACGATGTTATCGATAAGCATCACCATGATGAGTGTTCGCGCATGGTCGCACTTTCCCGTTAAAAATCATTTGGCTTTAACCATTTGGTGAGACTTCTGACAGGTTAATGCGTCGATAAATCACATGTGATCACGAAAGCAACATTGTGATCACGAAGCTTCGCACATGCACCCACGCACGCATAGCAACACACACACTACACACACACAGGTCTTGAAAGGATGCATCATTTTGATCTTAAATAAACTTCCCAATCAAAACAACATTTGCCGATAAAAAGGGCAGTTTTTGCTAAGCTATTCTTCAGTTTTTAATCATGAGTGCTAAACGTAAGCGAAAGACTTGTCCCTTGCCCAGAAGCTGGAGATCATAAAGTGGTCATCTAGCCAATCACAAACTTAATTGTCCAAAACGTATGGTGTTTCACAGTCCACCATTTCAAAAATTCTCAGCAAGAAGTCCCAGATCCTGCAAGACCCTGAGCAGAACAAGAACGGCAACCGCATGCGCATGCGGACTGGCAAGGCAGCTGACGTCGAGACGGCCCTTTACACCTGGTTCGTGGATGCCCGTACCCATGGCTGTCCCATCACCACTGCAGTCCTGGAGGAGAAGGCCAACCAGCTCGCTGCCAACCTAGGAAAGGACGATTTCAAGGCAACCAATGGCTGGATCTGCCGTTGGAAGGACCGTTTCTCGATCAAATATAAAAAGGCACATGGGGAGAAAAGTGATGCTGACATCCCAGCTGCAGACACATGGCTTTCAACTGTGCTGCCCGAGCTGCTTGAGAAGTATGAACCCTATGACGTCTACAACGCAGATGAGACGGGAATCTACTTCCGTGCCCTACCTGACGGCACGTTGGCAGATGCAGCACAGAAGCTGAGCGGCAGCATGAAGGTCAAGGAGCGTCTCACCGCCCTCGTCACTGCCAACATGGACGGCAGTGACAAGCGTCCTCTACTGGTGGTTGGCAAAAGTGCCAAGCCCAGGTGCTTTAGAGGAGTCCCCCAGCTTCCAGTCCCATATATGAACAATAAAAACGCATGGATGACTGGCAACCTGTTTCGAGACTGGCTAAGAGACTTTGAACGTGACATGGCCAGACAGGGGCGGCACATTGCCCTTGTCCTCGGCTCACCCCAAGGATGCAGCAGATGACCTTCCCCACATTCGCCTCTTCTTCCTGCCGCCCAACACGACCTCCATCATGCAGCCATGTGACATGTGGATCATCCGAAACCTGAAGGCACTCTACAGGAAGAAGGTGGTCCAGAAGATTGTTGCATACATCGACGCAGGTGAAGCTGAGTTCTCTGCCAGCACCTTCGCCCGCAAGTTTACAGTCCTGGATGCTATGCACATGTTGAAAGTGGCATGGCAAGATGTAAAACAGTCCAGTGTGGCAAACTGCTTTGCCCATGCCGGCTTCCGCATCCCTTCTGCTCCAGATGCTCCCACTGCAGACCACCAGGACCGCACCAGATGAAATGACAACAGAAGAGTTCCAGGCCTACGTGGACGTGGATTCCCAGACTGAGTGCCATGGGGTCTTGACAGATGACGACATCTGTGACACAGTACGCCAGCCAGATGTCTGCCCCACTGCTGACAGTGACGATGAGTCAGCTGAACTGCCTCCACCACCAAAGGCCCATGTTGCCCTCGACGGCCCGTCATCTGTGCGTGCCTATCTGGAAGCCATCGGCCACGATCTCACCACCTTCTACTCTCTGGAAAGTGAGCTGCAAACGGCGGTTGCAACATCTGCCAAACAGACTTTTTTAAATCTAAATAGACAATTCGCAGATCCACAGCTTCAAATGAAAAAAAAACTTACCTGATATTTATTAAAGTTTAGGCCTACTTGTCAATGCGTGTGTATATATTTTTTATTTGTACATTTTAATAAATAATGTATGAAAAAAGTGATAAATAAATTTTTTATTCTTTTATTTGTATATTGTGATAATAATGTCTGAAAAATGTAATAAATACTTGTTTTAATTGTTAACCATCGTGTTGCCAGTTATCAGTGTAGGCCCCTACATGTATAACCACGCACAGTTAAATCGTTATAACCACCATAATCATGAAAATAGCTAAGCCCGGATATTAGAATATCCCGGATTATGTCATAATTTATTCATACACGGAGCGTATGACAATAAGCGGGCTCCACTGTATTCCTTTTGTGACGTATTTAACTATATAGATAGATATATATTTTGAATATCATATACCCGAAATGTTTTCAGGAAATGCATGTCATATACCAGTAGTATTTTAGTGACGTTTATGCCATACATTTTTTTATTTTATATGCATGTTTCCAATTACATTTTTCATTTCACAGTTTTAACCCTTTTCATACTAATTTGTAAGTCATACTAGTGCTTTTTAAATAGGACTTTTAAAAAAAAATATTTGTTAGCAACTTATACATCAAAAGGGAACAAAAAACACAAAAATGAAGATTTTTAGAAATTTAAAACAAATCATTACTTAAAATTTTTTATGATGTCTAATCACCTATTTTGAGTATTCATAAGTTTAAAGCTCTCCTTATTACACGGAGTTTTAAATAAGATTACTTTAAACTTTATTTTAGATTAATTCATCTCCCAGTTTTCTTACTTATAAAAAACACTAAAATGGAGATTTTTTTTTATGAATTTATAGCAAACTTATCATTTAAATTTATTATTTTTTTGATAAAACACTTTTGTAAAGTGAAATTTCTTTATTTTTTTTACTTTTTGTAAATTTTAATTTACAGAAGTATAATTCAAATGAACAAGCAAAAAAACAATATGTAAAGAAAATTAACTTTAATTTAAACTTTTCTATTTTTATTTTAACATGGCTTCTAAAAAAATAAAAGTTGATAAAGAATGCCGTATCTTTAATAAAAGTTGGAAGAAAAATACTTTTTTAGGGAACAAATTATCAAAAAGCTATTTGCAAAAAGCTTCAAAAAAATCAAAAAGTATTTTCTCACACTTACTTCATAGAAAACAGCGTTCTGAAAAAAATTGAGTCTTTTGAAATCTAATTTGGAGTCTCAAAGACGTTTCTTCACAAAAAAGTTTGTTGAAAACGAATCTATCACTCGAGTAAGGTTATGCAATAGTGAATAATTATTAAGTTAGTGATCCGACATCAAGCTTACTTTCTCATAGTTGGATACAAGCGCCGCAATTGTGCCTTCTCGATGAAAACATCGCACGGTACCTTTACCTTTATGTAAAGTGATAAGTTAGCAGAGCGTGGAAAGAGTGCATAATGGAAGCAGCAAATGACTTGTGCCCTGAAAAAGCAACTTTATTTTCATTACTTTCTTCTTCAAAGTTTGCACTATTTGTTGATTCACATTTTTCAGGGAAGCCTGCAATCTTAAAACATTTCAAAACTGTTTCTGGTTTCACACATTTAATAGCTTCACTTATCCATCTAATACTGTGAAGTACATTTTAATGCTTGTAATAAGTTGTGTTATGTTGCTTGTATCATTTATTTTGCGATATAAACTTTTTTATTACTAATTTCCTATAATGAACTTTAAAATTTTGAATAATGCTTTGAGAGGTTACAAAGAAGAAGTAGAGTTAGGTGGAAGAAAAATTACCTTTATATTTGTAAAGCTAAAATCATGCAAATGACATGATGCATAATCAATAAAAAGAAGTATTTTCTTCTTTTTCTCTCCATTTTTTGATTAAAACCCAATAGCCACTCTTGAAAAATATCTTTTGTCATCCATGACTTTTTATTATAACGCCAAGTAACAGGCAGCTGCGTATTTATGTTTATATACCGAAATGCGTGTGGTTTAGAAGCTTTTCCTATGACAAGTGGCTTTTCAAACTCACCAATCATGTTGCATGCTAAGAGAATAGTTAATCTTTCTCTAGACTTTTTGCCGCGTGTACAAACATCTCCACTGAGACATAAGTTTCGATCTGGCAAGACACGATATAAAATACCTGCTTTATCAATATTCCATATGTCTTTTGCTTCATATCCAACACACAATTCCTCTAATTTTTTTTTCCAATCACCAATCGTACTTTTATCAACACACGCTTTCTCGCCGCAAATCTTTTTAAATGTGATATTGTGTCGAGATCGAAAGCGCATTAAAACCATTAAAACTTTTAAACTCATCATGTTGTTCCATGGCAAACTGTTTAGCTTTTTCCTGTAAAATAGGCCCAGAAATGGGAATATTGAGATCACGGGCTTGTTTAAACCAATCAAAAGTAATTTTATCAACATCTCCACAAGTAAATTTTTTTTTAAACCTTTTCTCTTCTAAATATATATTGCTCTTAAATTGTTTCAAATATTCATCTTTTTTCTTAAGAATATATCCAACTTGCGTTCTACCTATTTTGTACATTTCTGCTAAATGACGATGACTTTTATCTGAACTGTTTTTTATAAGTTCAATTTTTTTCTCAAGTGTCAAGTCAACGCGTGATTTTTTATTGCTTGATGAGATGAGAAGAAATTATAATTTTGTATTTATTCTAAATAAAAATCTTGATATAAATTATGAAAACATTACTGTTTAGCCTAATATATTAACTTCTATGAAAAGTTTAAAAACAGAAACCATGCATCAACGCTTTTTATACACAATACTTGGTAATGTTGCACTATCCGTGCATTGAGGAAAAGCAATTTTAATTGGAAAGAAGTTGTTCAATGATATAATGCTTTCATATGTCAATCTTATAGATAGTTTGAGTATCGCACTATACGTGCATTGTAGCAAATACAGTCTATGCCTGCCTCCATAATACGAGTATATCTACATGATACACATATAGTGCGATGCAACGTGTCTATGCATAAAGAAGAGATGATGAGCTGTATGAGACAGGGAGAGCTCTCATACTATATGGCTTACCAAGACAAATCTTTTTATATTCATCATACACACTTGAGTTATAACAACAGTGAAGGAAAGGGTATTTCACAAATGTTATTGCGTCTTGAAAATTCAATAACTCTTGATTAAAATTTCAGCACAAATTTAATATTGTCTTATCACTTCCTCTTTTTAAATATCTCGTCCATGTAAAGGCACTATGCCTGCATTGTCCATAATACAGTAGTGCCCACTTAATATCATACCGTTTTATAGAATATCCCGTTTATTGTCATAAAATATTGAAATCCCAAACCATTTCCTATACAAAACATAGAAATTTGCTCGTTTAATGTCATAGATATTCCCGTTTATTGTCATAGAAAATTAGCCAAAATTAATTTTTAGAATAACATTTTGCAGGATTATCGCGCCGATACACGCATTTTTTCATCAACTTGAACTCCTATCTTATCACTAAACCAACAGTAATGCACCAATAAGTTACATCAAAGTCTAATCCCTTAATTAACCATGACCATGACGATGTTATCGATAAGCATCACCATGATGAGTATTCGTGCATTGTCGCACTTTCCCGTTAAAAATCATTTGGCTTTAACCGTTTGGTGAGACTTATGACAGGTTAATGCGTCGATAAATCACATGTGATCACGAAAGCAACATTGTGATCACGAAGCTTCGCACTTGCACCCACGCACGCATAGCAACACACACACAGCTGCACACACAGCTCTTGAAAGGATGCATCCTTTTGATCTTAAATAAACTTCCCAATCAAAACAACATTTGCCGATCTGCTCTATTGTTACGGACACTGTGCTAAGCTATTCTTCAGTTCTTCAGTTTTTAATCATGAGTGCTAAACGTAAGCGAAATGACTTGCCCCTTGCCCAGAAGCTGGAGATCATAAAGTGGTCATCTAGCCAATCACAAACTCAATTGTCCAAAACGTATAGTGTTTCACAGTCCACCATTTCAAAAATTCTCAGCAAGAAGTCCCAGATCCTGCAAGATGCTGAGCAGAACAAGAACGGCAACCGCATGCGGACTGGCAAGGCAGCTGACGTCGAGACGGCCCTTTACACCTGGTTCGTGGATGCCCGTACCCATGGCTGTCCCATCACCACTGCAGTCCTGGAGGAGAAGGCCAACCAGCTCGCTGCCAACCTAGGAAAGGACGATTTCAAGACAACCAATGGCTGGATCTGCCGTTGGAAGGACCGTTTCTCGATCAAATATAAAAAGGCACATGGGGAGAAAAGTGATGCTGATATCTCAGCTGCAGACACATGGCTTTCAACTGTGCTGCCCGAGCTGCTTGAGAAGTATGAACCCTGTGACGTCTACAACGCAGATGAGACGGGAATCTACTTCCGTGCCCTACCTGACGGCACCTTGGCAGATGCAGCACAGAAGCTGAGCGGCAGCAAGAAGGTCAAGGAGCGTCTCACCGCCCTCGTCACTGCCAACATGGACGGCAGTGACAAGCGTCCTCTACTGGTGGTTGGCAAAAGTGCCAAGCCCAGGTGCTTTAGAGGAGTCCCCCAGCTTCCAGTCCCATACATGAACAATAAAAACGCATGGATGACTGGCAACCTGTTTCGAGACTGGCTAAGAGACTTTGAACGTGACATGGCCAGGCAGGGGCGGCACATTGCCCTTGTCCTCGACAACTGCTCGGCTCACCCCAAGGATGCAACAGATGACCTTCCCCACATTCGCCTCTTCTTCCTGCCGCCCAACACGACCTCCATCATGCAGCCATGTGACATGGGGATCATCCGAAACCTGAAGGCACTCTACAGGAAGAAGGTGGTCCAGAAGATTGTTGCATACATCGACGCAGGTGAATCTGAGTTCACTGCCAGCACCTTCGCCCGCAAGTTTACAGTCCTGGATGCTATGCACATGTTGAAAGTGGCATGGCAGGATGTAAAACAGTCCAGTGTGGCAAACTGCTTTGCCCATGCCGGCTTCCGCATCCCCTCTGCTCCAGATGCTCCCACTGCAGACCACCAGGACCAGGCACCAGATGGGATGACAACAGAAGAGTTCCAGGCCTACGTGGACGTGGATTCCCAGACTGAGTGCCATGGGGTCTTGACAGATGACGACATCTGTGACACAGTACGCCAGCCAGATGTCTGCGACAGTGACGATGAGTCAGCTGAACTGCCTCCACCACCAAAGGCCCATGTTGCCCTCGACGGCCTGTCATCTGTGCGTGCCTATCTGGAAGCCATCGGCCACGATCTCACCACCTTCTACACTCTGGAAAGGGAGCTGCAAACGGCGGTTGCAACATCTGCCAAACAGACCTGCATAACAGACTTTTTTTTAAATCTAAATAGACAATTCGCAGATCCACAGCTTCAAATGAAAAAAAACTTACCTGATGGATTGTTTAGGCCTACTTGTCAATGCGCGTGTATATACTTTTTATTTGTACATTTTAATAAATAATGTATGAAAAAAGTGATACTAAATAAATTTTTTATTCTTTTATTTGTATATTGTGATAATAATGTCTGAAAAATGTAATAAATACTTGTTTTAATTGTTAACCATCGTGTTGCCACTTATCAGTGTAGGCCCCTACATGTATAACCACGCACAGTTAAATCGTTATAACCACCATAATCATGAAAATAGCTAAGCCCGGATATTAGAATATCCCGGATTATGTCATAATTTATTCATACACGGAGGGTATGACAATAAGCGGGCTCCACTGTACTGGTCTTCAATTTGTAT